>JANAVB010025797.1:1072298-1149102 GCA_029216955.1 Iris pallida
ATATATATTGTAATGAGAGAAAAAAATATATATATATATATATATATTGTAATGAGAGTGTATCTATATTTATATATGTAATAAATGGTTCATGATGATTATATAATCAAGTTTGTGAGTGTGGTTCCTCATATTATTATTGCTATTATTGTTGTGGATAATTAGGAATATATTGTGTATTCTTTTGGCTCAAACTATCTAAATCCGTCATGATTTTTATCCACGTTTTTAATTTCAGCCCTAACTTAGAAATGTCATAACTTCTAGCTCAAAGCTCGGTTTAATCTTCATTTTTTTTAAAAGAAGCGTATTGAAGTTAGCTTTCCAAAAACATGTATATAGGCCTAATTCTTTCTGTAACTTTTTGGAGAATTATTTGAGTGTCAGCTGTACGAAAGACAAACGCGTTCTCGGTGTTTTCGCGATTTTGGTAGTTTCCGGAAACGAAAACGCGATCCGTTTGAAGTTTCGGAAAGCTAACACATAGATCTATAACATACTTTAATCCTAGATTTTAATTCATGCCTGAGATGGTACAGTATTGATTATTAGTAGGAGTTACTATTCGGCATATGCATTTTGTGCACCCTTGTGTGTAATATAATAGTTCTATTTGATTTTAACCCATGTTAATGTATATACATTATGTAATTAAATAGAGAATGCAAGCATGAGTAAATGGTTAAATAAATGATGTATGAGGTGTAAGTATCTTATCTAATGTAAGCATGTATAAGTATGGCTTGTAATGAATATGTAGGTTCCTATAGTATGTAATGTATGGTGCATATAGTAGTGCAAGAGAATAAATGAATGATGAATGAATGCAAGCATGAATGTAATGTAATAATAGATGTAATGTATGCAATATACAAGTTAATGAGATGTAATGTTCTATGTTAACACAAATCCTATATTACCTCATGTACCCCCTTACACTATGTTGACACTATCACACTTGACACTTTGTTCACTTACACTTTGACACTCTTTGATATGTATACACTATGTATGCCCATTTAACCCTCACTTGCCCCTTTGCCATGTTCACATACACACACATAGCCTCTTAAATAAGTATTTATGAATATAGTTAACTTAGCTATGTATGTATATTATATATATGTTAGCATATTGTGTTGTAATATATAAGTTTATATAACCATTTGAAATGCCATGATTATAGACCTAATATTGAATACCAATATATGCATGTGTATATATGTGTAGACATATATAGCTTAAGTAATAAATTACCTAGTGTAATCCAATGTGAATTCTTGCCTATTTGAGTATTGAATAATTGCATGCTATATAGAGTTGGGTGTATGTTGGCTTGTATAGCCTTGTATTGATGTGTGCTTGCTAGGATAGTCTTGGTTAGGCCTAGTAAGACTTGCTGGGTTAGGAACATGACCTAGTTTGACTAGTGCAGTTGACCAGAGTTGACCAAGGGTTGACTTTGGCCTAGTTTGACCTAGATTCATGTAGAATGCATTGTAGTGCTTTATATTACCCTTCTGGACATGTTGTGACTTGTGCTGTTCTAATTAGGAGCCAGACACCTCTCCTCGGACAGTATCTTTACCTTGGACATTCAGATATCAGGCGAGTATATTCTCTGATCTTTTCATACCTGTCTGGATTATATTCTTGCTCTAGGTTACTCTACTTGATGCTGACACGTATCTTCACGGATTAGTACTATATGGATCCTTTCCTGAGATGTTATCCCTCTACGGGTGCATCGGGTATTTTATGTTCATGTACTTTATCATGTGCATCAGGTACTCCTTGTACTCGTACTAGTTCATATTTTTACATGTTCTCATATGCTTCCTGTGCTTCATGTGCTTTCATGTGCTTATCATGTGCCTCTATGTACTACTCATTACATGAGTTCACGTATCTTAGCTATATTCATGTGCTTATGACATAACTTGAACGGATCCTTGTGTATTGATTGGGGCGGGGTGAGTAGAATTGGTTATGTGATCACTATCCCCAGTAGCTGTATTCATGTGCCTCCTTATTTGTATTCATGTGTCCCCAAGCCGTTTACATAACCATTGTGCTCTAAATCACGTAGTCACTTACAGTCTCTACTATCATGTATTTACTTTCAGTTATAAAATATCTTCTGTTTACTCGTACTTTCTATTCAGCACTTTCTGTATTTTACTCTATTGCATGATTTATACTCTTAACCTGCTATGAACTGTTTTAGAGATATGTGCTCGTTCTCGTCCTGACTGGACCTGTTGATAAATTTTACAGATAGCTTGGAGGTTGCCTGCTAGCCTAGAGGAGACACATTAGAGGTTGTTTAGATAGTTATTTCAATTGTCTGGAGTTGTATTTACTTTATGGATTACTGTATCTGAGTTTGGAGATTTGAGATGTATTTCTGGATTGTGTATCTTAGACACTTAGATTTCCTCTATTGTACCTCTTTTGGATTTCATGTTTTATCTATCCTTATCATGCTCTACCTTAGATGTGATTGAGTCTGTACCTGCTATGTCACCCCCATTCGGGAGTATAAACTGTTTAGCCTTATACTGTTAGATGCATGAGACCTAGGACAGCGTTCTACCGCCGACACTGCGCGTAGGCTGGACGTACCCACTTCTCGTGCCCTAACTCTAGGGTGCGGGTCGTGACATAGTTTAACATAACTAATCCTATTTAATTCTGAAATAAATCATGTAAAACCTAATTTAATCTAATATAATTCTGGAATTAAAATTAAATACTAATTTTTAGCCAAGGAAGATCACAGTTTCCAATTTGGAACCCGTAGCACGCAAATCGAGGCACATCGATGACTAAATAGTCAAACGACATAAACTCTATGACTTAAGTATGCATCCTAGAAGATTTCAGTGCCACGAGTGCATTGTAATTGACCGTGCCAAAAAATCATTCTTTGGTCAAACGATATCGCCGTTATGACTATCCATGACCAAATCGATGATTTATTGACAAAACTAAGTTCTACGAATTAATAAAAATATTGAATTATATAATTAATTTCTGGGAAAAATATATCATAGAGCTCTGTGTTAGCTTTCCGAAACTTCAAACGGTTCGTGATTCGGATTCCTGATTCTCCCGGAATCTCGAAAACACCAAAACGTGTCAAATTTCGGACAACTAGCACTCTATAAATTTTCCAGAAATTTAGGTTCAGAAATTACAAAAATATTAGATATTAAGAAAATATACCTCAATACGCTTCCAATTAAAAAAATGTCGTGCAAAAAGCTCTTCGGGTTTGGCGGCAATCACTTCGAGAAATTGAAGGACTCCTAATGAAACCTCTCTCAAAATCGGCAGAAATTTAATTAGGGTTTCGAATATAATATATATATATAGGAGAGGAGGGGTGGTGCTGACTCATTCTGGCGTCGACAGGTGGGCCAGGGGGTGGTTGACTGTGCTGATGACCGTATAATTAATTATTTAATTACATAAAATTATTAAAAAAATTATTTTAAGTCCAAATAAATCAAAATAAATTGCAGAAAAATCCAAAAAATTTCTAGAAAATTGTAGAAGCTAAGTGTCTAGAATCTAACTAAAATATTTAAAAAAAATATCATCGTCTGACCTCACAATAAATTCCAAAAACCTGTAAAATATTTAATTATCTAGAAATTCTAAAAATATCCAGTAAAATTCTAGAAAATTTTATAACCTAGTAGAGCCTAAATAAAATACTGGGTCCCAAAAATAACTCTGAATGGCCATATGGTAAATCATGAAAGTCAATAAAATATTAAATCTTCACAAAATTAATATTTAAAAATTAGTTAAAATATCTAAAAATCACAATAAACTATAAAATAGCTATAGAATGTTTATAACCTACCTAGAGGCTATATAACCATAAGATGGTCCTAACTTACCTGTGGGCGTCGGCATGACATCCTATGATCCTAGAAATCAACCATAATCTAATCAAATAAAATTAAAAAAAATTCATAAAATTTTAATCGGGGTGGCAGATGCCACATACTATCCGCCTTAAAATATTTTTGTCCTCAAAAATCAACACGCATGTTTATACATAAATATTATAATATATGCAAGCAATCTTCAATGGCAATCTAATTATAGTAATATATGCAAGCAATCTTCAACGGCAATCTAATAACAATTCTTAGGGTAAGTCATGGGAGGGTTATTATTGAAAAAGAAATCAAACTATCATGGCCATAGGGGAATACTTCGTGTCATCGATTGCTTGTTTTTTTTAAATAGGTGACGAAAAATAATAAGAGTTCAAGGGAGATAGGATCAATTTGCAAATATGGGTTTCAAGGGCGATTGAATAGTTTAAAAGTGAGTTGTCAAGATCTTTACGGTTGAGATCCTAGAGGAAAAATTTAACTATATCTCAATCCATATAGAATAATCATGCGAAGAGCGAACCAAGTGCACTAGGTTGATCAGACCATCATGCACCGGTTCTGATTAAACTATACATTAGTGGACATGTCCAGATAACATATGTCTTAAACAAGCTCGATAAAAGGATGAGCATGCTAAACTAGGCTATTATAGCAGCATTAGTCAAGATAGTTAGAATTATGAGTACATGAGAAGATGAAGAAGGTGTGAATAGTTCAAGTTCTTCAAATAAAATCTAAACTAATCCGGTGTTTGTGCCTATACATTCGTCGTATTGTCTTCTTGTCTAAGGCTGGGGTTGTAGCGTCCCGCTTTCGATAGACGACAGACTTCATAATATACTTGTGTCGAGTCAGATCGACCGGAAACTTAGATGGCCATCTGACTCGATCGCTGAGCTTGGTACATGATAACACCTTACAGCATCGATCAAATCGATTTGGACGGATGTTACGAGAATCGATCCAACTAATGGAACGACTTCTGTTGGAATAAGTCCTAGATGCAGCGGGCTGCGTCTCGACGAGTGAGCTCAATATAAGAGTCCCTTCAACGGGACCGGACCACTGTATGGTTTTCTTGGAGCTTTTGTCGCTTGGTTTTGATGAAGTGCTTTCGCGTCGTTTTTTGAATACAGTCTATGAATTTTGAAGCAAAAAAAAGAAGGAATCCTAACAAAGTGTTGGTGCCATTGCAGGAGCTCGTGTAACTAAAGCTTGAACGTTACGAAGCACTTCGACGGTCGGCAAGATCAAAGAACTTGGTGGGTGATTCGGCCCCTTCTTTTCTACTCTGTCCCGTAAACGAATTTTCTTTGCCTCGAATTCATTCAAATCGACGATGCCAAGTTAAATGCATACCAATCCACTAAGATCAAGAACTCGGGAAAATGTACCGATTTAGAGTATCTACTCTGAAAATACAAGTTTCTCACATAAACGAGAAAGTTTAAGGTTCTAGTAAAAAGATAGACTATTTCACGTACTGCAAAAATAATATAAAACGTCGATCGTGGGTTATGATGCCTCAGAAAATTTGGTGCCTACAGGACGTTAAATTGGAAGTACGGCTTTGGGGAAAATGAATCGTTGCATGAGTTGGAAGAAATGATAAAGTCGTTCAATACTGTCCGTGCTATACAAATCTGTTTGTATATATTAAACTGTTCATGCATTGGCATGGTCATGGACAGCTTGTGCACAAGTTTGATTTTCCTCGAGTCGGTATCCAGGGCATCGGTATCGAATCGACCTAGGGGAAGTGAATAATCGTACTTTGGCACTGATGCATTTCGAGACCGTCAGTCAGGCTTGCAACCTAGACTGAACGGGCCGAAATGCCGTTGAGATAGTCCCACGTGGTGTGTAACACCAATGATCGCGCATATAAGATAGTAGCATGCTCACCTATTGTCTTATGCAGGTAGTAAGTATTATCTCTATTTTATGCAGGGACGAGCACGGCCGTGGTAAGAACTGCGATAAATTGCTATGTTTTACTGTATGCTTTATCTCTTCAAGATGGCTATCGATATGAACTGAATTTATTTAGTTCTAAATAGAAAGATAACTCTAAAGCATGCCTACCTTAACAATCAGAGTCGATTTAGACGAGTGGGTTTGTCTCGTCCACTTAACAAGTGTGCTAATCCCCTCCCCCAATTCCTCAGGTGCGACGGGCGCTTTAAATTAAAGTTGAAGTACGGAAAGACATTTTGAAGTTCTTCCTATCCTGAAGCATTTTGAAGCCAATTTAATCGACGCCTTATATATAAAGGGGCGAATGTATGGAACGACAAGTGTTAGTTCAGGCAGCTTGTCGAGTATTTTTTTTCCAGTCAATGTAGCCGCAACGGCATCCAATGTAATTATGACTTGTACTTAAAGAACAAGTAGGCAACTCTAGAGGAGGTGAATAGAGTTTATGACAATAATATCTAATTAAAAAATAAACTCTTTCACCAACAGTAAATAATCAGAGTAAATACGAAAATAATAAAGTGCGAGAAAGCATACGCAAATACAGTCAATTTTAACCTGGTTTTCCTCGTGGAGAACTAGTCCAGGCCTGAGAACTCTAGCTCAGGATTAAATCACTATTTGTGAAATAGTAGTTACATCCCGTGACTTTTCTTCAGAAGAGCACGTCAACTTCTTACAGAGATCGCAGTGGCGATGCTTGGAATTTTCCAAGCGACTTTTTGAACTCTTGTACAAAATCCTAACTGATCAGAGCACTGAGCACTTTAAGGCTTAAGGAGCTTGTGGCTAGTAGATGAGAAGGGTAAGGCTTGTATAAGGCTTTAGAGAGAAGAGAAGCAAAGATTGGATGATTTGAAAAATAAGAATTTAAGGCCTATTTATAGGGTTCTGGATAAGCAGAATTCGGCTAAAATTCTGGGTCAAGAATTCAAATTGTTGGCCGTTGGACAACTAGCATACAGCAAACCCTAAAAATTAGGGTCCTATAATTTAGGAGACAGAATTCGGCCCGAGCTCTGTCTCCAGAAGACAGAATTGGTCCATTGGGCTTTATGGACTAATTTGGTTTGGTGGAGCTTTTGGGTTAAGGTA
Source organism: Iris pallida (assembly GCA_029216955.1). Classification (NCBI taxonomy): domain Eukaryota; kingdom Viridiplantae; phylum Streptophyta; class Magnoliopsida; order Asparagales; family Iridaceae; genus Iris; species Iris pallida. Next base: position 1,079,288 of record JANAVB010025797.1, read on the forward strand.
TAGGCAGAGGTAAAGGCCCAAATTGCTCAGTACAACTCATTTTACATTTATCTAGACTCAAGAAAAATGTAAAATACAGACTCGAAATAAAGTACGCTGCAGTACGAGTCGTAGTCCGTCTTGTACTGAGTTCAGTCTTAATGTGTCATATTGAATTATTACAAGTATCATATTGTCAATTTTATCAATATTTGGTTGACTGTGATTTTGTGTCAACAATCTCCCCCATATTGATAATTGACAAAATGACATTTGTATATTCAATGTTCATACCTGGACACATTAAAAAATAGTAGCTCTCCCGCAATCAGTATGAAACTAGCAATAGCTCCCCCGTACACATTACTTCGATGTAATATCCTGATAAATACAAGCTTTCCCAAAAACAACACAGATACAGAATACAATATGATATGATGTTAATGTGAATATCAAATAATTCTTCCCCTTTGTCATTTATCAAACACAACTATCGAGAGAATGGAAATAACTGGCAAGCACACTAAAAGAAAACTGCATCAAGTGTCTCAAGAGTCATATAGCATAAATAAGTCCAATACAATAAAGATCAACTACATAAACTAGAAATTTATTGTGTAGAAAAGGTAAACATAAGATCCTCAGTAGCAGCAGCAAGTAGGAGACCACATCCATCACAGAGCTCGTGAAGGTCCAGCGTCGTCAGAAGGATCAGTGAATGAACGACGAGGGTCCACGAAAGCCGCATCCGGATCCAGATAGCGTATGACCCAAGGGTCATCGATACGGTATCCATCGCGTGCAGGGTCTCGCTCAATAGGGATAGGCATGGAAGGATGACGAGGCATAGAGTATCGAATGTCATGCAGTGAGTTGCTGATGGCACTCATCTGCAGGATGGTACGGTAGTCAAGCTGGGTCCAGCGATCATCCTCTAAAGTGAACCGATTGCTAAGCATAGTCTGAATCAACTCAAGAGTAGCAGGAGGAGGAGGAGGTGCATCCTATCCAAGAGCAGGTGCGTCAGCCTGAGTATCGGAGTGCTCAGACTCAGCAGGAGAGCCAACAACTGCCTGAAGTCGCCGTGCCTTAGATAGGAAGGCAGGGGCAGGGACTAACTGACACTCATCAAGGGGAACATGAAAAGCACAAAAAATCATAAGAAGATAGAGAGCATAGACCAATGACCTGGGCTTCTTCCTAGCATTAATCATCCAGTCCATCATGGTACATGGAAGATTAAATAGAACATAAAGATGATACAAGGTAGAGATCTCAAAATATGTAACCTCATCAGTAGATCCTGCTTTGGGCAGAATAGTGTTGAAGATAATGCGATAAAGTTCATAGAAGTAAGGATTGAGATATTTGACAAGAAGCTTGCGTGGACGTGTTATGTGTACACAAATCGTCCTTGAAGCTTTCTAGGGATGACCCATCGGAGAATTGAAACTTGCGAGCTTCGAAAAGTTTCTCCCATGAGTTGGGCTCTGGAATTTTAAGGTATTCGGCCAAGTCAAAGTCATCAAAGGAAATGTCAATGCCAGCAACATGTGAATATAAGCGTGTATCATCATGAGTAAGATTACAATAAAACATTTGAATGACATTGAGATAGATAACTGAATTTGTATTGACAAGTTCATCAAGACATAAATCATGGAATAGTGAATCATATTGTGAAAATATGGTAAAGTTAATAGGATGACCCGCATACACGGGACGTGATCGAAAATCACTAAACCATTCGTTGGAAGCATCTAGTGACACAAATATTCGGTCATCGTACGTATTGGGGTCAATAGGACGAGGTGGATTGAACAACGGGTGAATAGGTTGTTGAATAGGTTGTTCAATACGACGAAGAGGATTAGAAGAGAACGTACCCTCGGTTCGAAGCCTTTTCCTCTATTAAAGGACTTGGGAGCCATGAATAATAAAGAAAATGTAAGAAATTAAGATAGAGAGAATAGTAAAATTATACCTCAAAAAGTTGATAAAGGATGAAGAGAATGGTGCAAGAAACCCTCTCCTTGATTTTGGAGAAGAGATATACACTAGGATGGAAGAACTAGGGTTAGGGTTTGAAAGGGAAGTGTTTGGAGAAGTTTGGAAGGTGGCAATGGAGGAGAGAGACAGGGAGAACTCGGTTAGAATATTAGGGGTTCGAATGGTCAGAACAAATCTGGACCATTGGATCAATTTTACATCTGCGGCTGAGCCTGCTTGCAGTTTTGGAAGGACCAGACCAAATTTGGCCCGAACTCTGTGTTAGACAGAGTTCGACCCAAATTCCGGATTATAAGGCCAGAATAGAAAATAGGCTAAAAGGATTTAAAACTAATGATAGATTGAAATGAAGAGTGAATATGCAAGAATAAGAGATGCAAGTAGAGAGTTAAAGCTGAATCAAAAGAGAAAAAAAGATTAAAGTTCGAAAATTTGATTTGAGCAAGTTATAAATCAAGGTATACCATATAATAAACAAGGAGTTATGACCCAATTCATTACGGTGAACCTGCCATAGGGTAGCTGCAGGAGCCAGATCCCAGTTAGCGGTAGTCCTGAGGACTAGTGCACTGTATCGCTTAGGCTTTTATGCCTTGTTGTCAGAAGGACCCCTTCGGCTTGTACCCATAACAAATTCATCGTGAAGAACCAAGACATAATCGATATTTACGCAAGTTACTTTAATGAATAACAGCTTCATACAAAATTTCAAGTTCACGACACTAAAAGTTGAAACGCTCTTCGGATAGTGATTTAGTAAAGAAATCTGCTAGCTGATGATCAGTGTCGATAAATTTTTTGCTGGTGATGACGCAAAAAGTGGTGACGTATTTCAATGTGTTTCATGCGTGAGTGACATATAGGGTTCTTGGTGAGGTTTATAGCACTAGTGTTATCACAGAATATAGGAATGTGCATGAAAGAAAGATTTAGTCTTCAAGGATTTGCTTCGTCTACAAAATTTGTGCAAAACAACGACCAGCTGCGATATATTCAGCTTCTGTTGTGGATAGTGCGACGAAATTCTGCTTCTTGCTAAACTAAGAGACTAGAGCCTTGCCTAATAAATGACATGTACCATTTGTACTTTTACGGTCGACTTTGCATCCTGCAAAATCAGTATCCGAATAACCGATAAGGTCAAAGGATGTGGATTTGGGATACCATAAGCCCACTGTAACAGTACCCTTAAGGTATCGAAAGATACACTTAACGGCAGACTTGTGTGATTCCTTAGGACTAGCTTGATAGCGAGCACATAGACAAACACTAAACATGATATCGGGACGACTAGCAGTTAAATAAAGTAAACTATCAATCATACCTCGATACTTATGTTGGTCAACCGGTTTGCCGCTTTTATCAGGTTTCAGCTTGGTCGAAGTAGCCATAGGGGTGCTGATTGGTTTGATGTTGTCAAGATCAAACTTTTTCATCATATCCTTTGTATATTTTGACTGACTGATGAAAGTTTCTTGCGAAGTTTGTTTGACTTGCAATCCAAGGAACTAGATGAGCTCCTCCATCATGCTCATCTCAAATTCGTTCTGCATACACTTAGCAAAATCTTGGCAAAAATTTTCATTAGTAGAACCGAATATGATATCATCTGTATAAATTTGCAGCAAAAGAATTGTGTTTTGAAAACTTTTGATAAACAGTGTAGTGTCAATTTTTCCTTTTGAAAAATCTTTATCTAGCAAGAAATTGCTTAGGCGTTCATACCAAGCTCTAGGGGCTTGTTTGAGGCCGTATAGCGCTTTCTTGAGTTTGAAAACGTGGTCGGAAAATTTGTGATTTTTAAAACCAGGGGGTTATTTTACAAAAACTTTCTCCTTAATAAATCCATTCAGAAAAGCACTTTTAACATCCATTTGAAACAATTTAAAATTTTAAAACTTAGCAAATGCACAAAACATCCGAATGGATTCTAGTCTAGCAACTGGAGCATACGTCTCATCGTAGTCGATACCTTCCTCTTGGTTGTATCATTGAGCTACTAGGGGAGCTTTATTGCGTGTAACTGAACCATCTTCATTTACTTTGTTATGAAAAACTCATTTCGTACCAATAATCGAATGATTAGCTGGCCTAGGAACAAGTTCCCAGACCTGGCTCCTCTCGAATTGGTTGAGTTCTTCTTGCATGGCAGAAATCTAAAACTCATCATTAAAAGCTTCTAAAACATTTTTAGGCTCAATTTGTGAAATGAAGGCAGTACTAGCAATGGAGCCTCTTAACAATGATCGAGTACTTACTCCGCGTGAAACCTCACCTATGACCAAGTTTTCTGGATGTGACGGCTTGAAAGAGAATTTCTTTGGCAAGCCCTCCAACGAATTGGTTTTAGTGGTGGTATTCATCGGCGTAGAAGTCGATGGCTCAATATCATCACCTGGAGTGGCTACTGCACTATTATCTTCATCAAAATTCACATTTGTAGACTCTTCTATAATTAATGAGCGTTTGTTAAACACCCTATATCCCTTGCTCTTGGCAGCATATACAAGAAATATACCATCGTCAGATTTGGCATCAAATTTGCCTAAGTTGTCTTTGGTGTTAAGGATAAAACATCGACAACCAAAAACTCTAAAATATGAAACATTTGGAGTTCTTCCAAACCAAAGCTCATAGGGTGTTTTCTTCATAATAGGTCAAATAAGCACCCTATTTAAAATGTGGCACGCTGTACTGACAACTTCAGCCCAAAAATATTTTAGAAGAGAAAATTTATTCAGCATGACTCTAGCCATATCGCTAAGAGTCATATTCTTTCGCTCCACAACACCATTTTGTTGAGGAGTTCTAGGACAAGAAAACTCATGATCAAAACCATTTAAATCACAAAACTTTTTAAAATCAGTATTTTCGAATTCGCCTCCATGATCACTTCGGATTCGAGTAATCATGTAGCCTTTTTCGTTTTGAACCTTTTTAGCAAAAAATTTGAAAACAAAAATGGCATCACTTTTGTTTATAAGAAAGAAAACCCAAGTGAATCTAGAAAAGTCATCTACTATAACAAAAGCGTAGAGTTTTCCACCAAGACTGGCTACTCTACTAGGACCAAATAAGTCCATGTGAAGTAATTACAAGGGTCTAGTAGTGCTTACAATATTTATAGAATGAAATGAGAACTTGGTTGTCTTATTTAACTCACATTTGGTACATACTGCGTCCTTTTTGAATGTGATATCGGGCAAGCCTCTCACTAGCTTCTTAGTCGACAGCCTGGATATTGTATCCATATTGGCATGACCAAGACGCTGGTGCCACAACAATCTCTCATCCTTGTGGGCATAGAGGCATCTTCCTGTACTGTTAGTATCTCTAGAAAGATAGAAAATATAAATATTATCCTCTCTTATTCCTTCAAAAGCGATGTCTTCCGTTGACCTATCATAGATGTAGCATTTATTTTGTCCAAAGTTAATATCATATCCATGATCAGCAATGTGACTTATGCTGAGCAGGTTATGCTTTAACTCGGTCACTAGGCAGACATTCTTTATTACAGGAGAAGGAGGATGACCAATAGTACCATTACCTATGATATACCTTTTTAGGTTGTTGCCGAAGGATACATACCCTTCTCTCTTCATCGATAGTGATGCGAAAAGATTTGCGTCTTCCGTCATATATTACGAGCATCTACTATCGAGAATCTACTTACTTTTAGTTGAGGATGGAAGGTCAACCTACATCAAGAGTAGATGTGACCTTTGGTACCCATGTTCTTGAGGGTCCTGAAAAGTTAGTTTTTGGTACCCATGCATATAAATTTATATCTACTAATCTTCTAATTCTACATTGTGGTGAGATGTGTCCATGTAATCCATAATAGGTACAAATAGCATTCCGATTTATATTTGGAGCATGTTGATGATGTCTATATGTAGCATGGTAAGAGTGGTGTGGAGCAGCATGATAATGACTATATGTGGTAGCAGGACGATGATTATTTCTATATGCAGTATGGTGGTGATTTTGTTTATGCGCAATATAGTGATGATTATATCTATGTGTAGCATGGTAATTGTGTGTCGTAGTAGAATGATAGTTATGAGAATAATTTCTACGTGCTTGTGGTTTGTACGCTGTATGGAAGTGGGTGTACATGTAAGCATGTTTGTGTGCTGCAGGTGGATGACGTGTTTGACTATTTTGAGTAGTATTGTGCTTTGTGTGTGTCTTATGTGATTGGGTTTGAGGTTGAGCAACCTGTTTCCCAATCTATTCTCTAATTTTTTAGAGGCAGCGTGCAGTTCATTATACTTAGCATTCAAACCATAAATTTTAGTAATAGAGATCTTGTGTCTATTCTTTTCTTCAGCAAGCTCAGTCTTGAGCGTTGTGATCTCACGTGTTTTCTTTTCAATACGTGCTTCGGCATCATGTAGGCTTAATTTAAGCTTAGATACCTCATTAGTGACTTCCGTGGGTGAAGTGTCTCTAATATTATCAAGTAAAGCAGAGAGTTTTTGAATCTCGACTTCATAACTTTTGATCTTCTCCTTGGCATATTTATATTTACTAATAACTTTCTTGTGGTCATTTAGTAAATCATTGAATGCATCGCCAAGTTCATCAAAAGTGAAATCATCGAGAGTTTTGCTAGTTACCATATCGGATGTTGCCATTAGGCATACATTGGCGGTTTCTTGAGGGAAGTCCTTTTCTACTAGCTTCGCTTTCATGCCAAATACTAGTGTTGGCATATTTTTTTGAGGAAGACTTCTTGTAGGGCTTCTCATATTGGTTGCTTTTCTTTGCAAATGGACAGTCTTTTCGGACGTGTTCCATCTTCTTGCAGCCGTAGCATGTTGGCTCTTCTTTATCATCTTCTTGTTGTTCCTTCTTTCTTCTATTAAAGCGAAGGAACTTCTTGAAGTTGCGGACAAGGAGAGCTTGATCATCACCTTCCGAATTTTTGTCATCAGTCTCTTCAGGATCAGCTCTTCGACGATGAGCTTTAAGGACAATCTCCTTTGCCTTTGGAGCAGGCTCTTCGAAGTCTTTGAGGTCAAGCTCGTGAGTCATCAGCTTTCCTATCAAAGTCTCCATAGACATTGTAATGAGATTATTGCCTTCTATGATAGCTCTTACCTTAGGGTTCCAAATCTTTGGTAGCCCCTTAAGTAACTTGCGGATCTTATCGTAATTTGTATATTGTTTGCCGAGAGATGACAAGGGGTTGATGATGTCGAGGAATCTTATAAACATTTGTGTGATTGTCTCATCGGGCTTTATCTTGAACGCCTCATATTCTTGTGTGAGACGACTTATTTTTGACTCCTTGACTTGGGTGGTTCCTTCATGCGTCACTTCTAGAAGTCTCCATACTTCGTGAGAGGTGATGCATGTTGAGACCCTGTTAAACTCATTCCTGTCTAATATACAAAATAAAGCATTAATAGCTCTCGCGTCTAGACTTGCCTGTTTCTCATCATCAGCATATTTGTCGCGGGGTTTCTCAATGAGATCACCATTGACAACTATCCTGGCGGGCTTTTTGTAACCATCGGTAACAATGGTCCACAGGTCGAAGTCTAGCGACTTGAGATAAAAACTCATCATTGTTTTCCAATAGGTGTAGTTTGTTCCATCAAATAGGGAGGCCTATTAGTGGACTGCCCTTCACCGTGATTGGAAAATATGGGTTGTGTGGTTGCCATGGATCAGCTCTAGGATGTTGGTCCTTGTTGAGAGAACAAAGCTCTGATGCCAATTGAAGAACAAGTAGACAACTCTAGAGGGGGGTGAATAGAGTTTATGACAATAATATCCAATTAAAAAAAATAAACTCTTTCACCAACAGTAAATAATCAGAGTAAATGCGGAAATAATAAAAAGCGAGAAAGCATACGCAAATACAGCCAATTTTAACCTGATTTTCCTCGTGGAGGACTAGTCCAGGCTTGAGAACTCTAGCTCAGGATTAAATCCACTATTTGTGAAATAGTAGTTACACCCCGTGCCTTTTCTTCAGAAGAGCACGTCAACTTCTTACAGAGATCACAGTGGCGATACTTAGAATTTTCCAAGCGAATTTTTGAACTCTTGCACAAACTCCTAACTGAAGAGTACTGAGCACTTTAAGGCTTAGGGAGCTTGTAGCTAGTATATGAGAAGGGTAAGGCTTGTAAAAGGCTTTAGAAAGAAGAGAAAAGATTGGATGATTTGAAAAATGAGAATTCAAGGCCTATTTATAGGGTTCTGGATAGGCAGAATTCGACCAAAATTCTGGGTCAAGAATTCAAATTGTTGGCCGTTGGACAACTAGCATACAACAAACCCTAAAAATTGGGGTCCTGTAATTTAGGGGACATAATTCGCCCCGAACTCTGTGTGGAGGCAGAGTTCGGCCTGAACTCTGTGTGGAGGCAGAGTTCGGCCCGAACTCTGTCTCCAGAAGACAGGATTGGTCCATTGGGCTTTATGGGTTAATTTGGTTTGGTGGAGCTTTTGGGTTAAGGTATAGGCATAAGTAAAGGCCCAAATTACTCAGTGCAACTCAATTTAAATTTATTTAGACTCAAGAAAAATGTAAAATACAGACTCGAAACAAAGTACGCGGCAGGTACGAGTCGTAGTCCGTCTTGTACTGAGTTCAGTCTTGATGTGTCATATTGAATTATGAAAAGTATCATATTGTCAATTTTATCAATATTTAGTTGACTTTGATTTTGTGTCAACAATACTTCGTTGCAAGATATGAATGAAAAGCATATTTCTATCTTCCTATACTGCGCCTCAATTTGATGTGATGTGATTTGTGAAGTTTTAACTTGACGTTTCAATATAAAAATCAACGTAACGTTCTTGCCTTGTACGAGTGCAATTCCAGACTCGTACGACATCACGCCTTAGCGAGGATGATCGATTCGGCAAAATAACATCGAGGACGAACGGTTTGTCGACTCGGGGCGTGACAGGGGTTAAGGTCAAAAGGAGTGTTAGGTCGTGCGACATTCTACCTAACTTATAAGAGTTAAAGTAGTAATGTGATGGGATAATGGAACATGTCTTCCTAGTATGAGTCACCTTCCTAACCTTTATCAAGCACGAAAGAAGGGATAAGAATTACGACAGAAGGAATCAAGCAAGATGCAAATCAAGGAAGTCAGACCAGAGTTTGAAAATAGAATTGAGGAAGAAGGTCAGGTATGTGGATGAGATCCTAGACTCTAATATTATATGTGGATGATGTAAGTCTTCTAGAAGTTATTCTAAGTTCTATCTTCAATTCTATTTGCAGGCTCACAACTAGTACTACTAAGTTGAAGTACTAACCGCGAGTTCGCAACCTTATGCGAAATCAGACCTGTATGGGCCACCATAAAAACTTGTCATGACCCGCACCCGCTTTTGGGTTACGAGTACGTGTCTAAGCCCAGCCTACGCCGCCGTATCGGCGGTAGTACGCTGTCTATGATAAGCATGATCCATACAAGTACACAGTCCACATATATCATCCACAACTAAGTTACGACAAAAAGATTAAACTAAAAAGTCTTAATAAATGATTTAAATAAAGATCTACTACAAATCAGATAGTCTCGGGAACAAACCCGCTGAATGTAAATATAAAACAACTAGAACTGAAGTTCGCTAAGCTCACTAGCTAAGAATAAAACGAAAGAAGATAAGAAAGAAATATGCTACTCCGCATCAGAAGAAGCAACCGGCACATTGGTAACGTCAGTGTCACCAAAATAGACACCATAAACCTTGGGGCAAACCACGTCGTCTAAAGCTGAAAAATAGTTATCCAGTCAGGATTGGAGCAAGATCACCATAACACTACGCTACACAATATAATATACAAGAACGAAAAATAGCAATAAGGAAAAGATGAATATGATATGATACAACAGAGACTACTACATCTTGGGAAACAGTTCAAGAGTACAATTATGACATGGAACAGTTGAAGGTTTAATTAAGACACGAAGATAATACAAGAGAACGATGAATATAAGACAAACCTCTGGACAAAATGTCAACACGAAATAAATTACGTGTACTGTGTGTTTTAGAATACAAGTGTTCTGTATGTGGACGGGTTAGGACATCCGGTAGTCGGTACGTGAGGTGCAACGACTGCTATCAACATTGACATTAGGAAAGAATTGTACATTGCGTAGACCACATGCATACTAGTTGTATTCCCCCTCCCGACTCTCTCACAAGTAAACATGATCACTTTAAAATTAACTTTAACTTTAAACATTGAATATTTAAGATAGAATATTGAACGAAAACATTAAGTGAACATGTATGGTTATGGTAACAAGTATAACTCTCGTGCACCAATGATTTAGAAGATAAGACTATCAATTTAAGGAAAAAATAACATACAGCATAAAATAAAGGCAACATAGGTCATAGTGATACTTGTCTTGCTCCACTAAATGATGAAGTCACAACTCAAACATCGTAGACCGATCTACCCCGTCACATAAATAACCATAAGTTAGATTATAAAAATTTCACTCTAAAAACCCTAGAAAGTGGCTACTACTTTAACATAACTAATCCTATTTAATTCTGAAATCAATCATCTAAAACCTAATTTAATCTAATATAATTCTGGAATTAAAATTAAATACAAATTTTTAGCCAAGAAAGATCACAGTTTCCAATTTGGAACCCGTGGCAGGCAAATCGAGGCACATCGATGACTAAATATTCAAACGATACAAAATCTATGACTTGAGTGTGCACCCTAGTAGATTTCAGCGCCACGAGTGCACTGGAATTGACCGTGCTAAAAAATCATGCTTTGGTCAAAAGATATCGCCGTTATGGCTATCCATGAGATGATTTATTGACAAAACTAAGTTATACGGATTAATAAAAATACTGGATTATATAATTAATTTCTGTGAAAAATATATGTCATAGAGCTCTGTGTTAGCTTTTCGAAACTTCAAACAGTTCGTGATTCGGATTCCTGGTTCTCCCAGAATCTCGAAAATACCAAAACATGTCAAATTTTGGACAACTAACACTCTACGAATTTTCCAGAAATTTAGGTTCAGAAATTATGAAAATAAATTGGATATTAAGAAAATATACCTCAATACACTTCCAATAAAAAAAATAGCGTGCGAAAAGCTCTTCTGGTTTGACGGCAATCACTTCGGAAAGTTGAAGGACTCCTAGATGAAACATCTCTCAAAATCGACAAAAATTTAATTAGGGTTTCGAATATAATAATATATATATATAGGAGAGAGAGAGGCGGTGCTGACTCATTCTGGCGTCGATAGGTGGGCCAGGGGGTGGTTGACTGTGCTGATGATCGTATAAATAATTATTTAATTACAAAAAATTATTAAAAATTCATTTCAAGTCCAAATAAATCAAAATAAATTGCAAAAAAATTCAAAAAATTCCTAAAAAATTCTAAAAAATATTTCTAAGTGTCTAGAATCTAAATAAAATATTTTAACACAAAATATCATTGTATGACCTCGCAGCAAATTCCAAAAACCTATAAAATATAAATTCTATATGTTTTAATTATCTAAAAATTCTAAAAAAATCTAGAAAAGTCCTAGAATATTTTAGAAAATATTTATAACCTAGTAGAGCCTAAATAAAATACTGGGTCCCAAAAATAACTCTGAATGGCCATATGGTAAATCATGAAAGTCAATAAAATATATAAATCTTCACAAAATAAATATTTAAAAATTATCTAAAATATCTAAAAAATCATAATGAACTATAAAATAGCTATAGAATGTTTATATAACCTACCTAGAGGCTATATAACCATAAGATGGTCCTAACTTACCTGTGGGCGTAGGCATGACATCCTATGATCATAGAAATCAACCATAATCTAATCGAATAAAATTTTTAAAAATCCATAAATTTTTAATCGGGGTGGCAGATGCCAAGAGTGGGAAGTTGAAATAGCCTAAGGCAATTTTCTCTTTGGAGAGGAAGGATAAATTAAGACTTCGTAGGTGGATTCTGTAGAAGCATGGAATTTCAGAACCAGGAATCCTATGCGCCTAACACTACATGCGCCTGGAAGCTCGGATGAAGTACTTGGCACAGCAAACAACAAAAGCTTAGATATTAAAAGAAGATTTTTATTTCATATAAAAGTCTATTATATGTCTAAAAAAAGGCTGTACAAAGGAGAACATCTACAAAAAGAAAAGACCCTAAGTCTACAGCCAGGCGCAGCAACCACCATGCGCTCTCAAACGGGCGTATCTCGCCATGCGCTCTCAAACATGCGCATCTCTTCGGCGTCTCAGTTTGGCGCATCACTTCAGCGTCTCAGTCAGGTGCATCCCTTCAGTAGCTCAGTTATGTGCCACCCTTCAACGTCTCAGTCAGACGCATCTCTTCGACGTCTCAGTTAGGCCTATCTCTTCAAGATCCTCAGTTATGTGCATCATAAAGTCTCAGTATATGCACCTTACCTCGAACCGATCAAATGCTTTGACCAATGAAGCATTTATTGAGCAGAACGAGGGTGGGCAATCAACCCCCTAGCTGGAGGAAGATCTCTCCAAAGCCCAAAAGAAGAGGAGAGCACTGCAATTGGCCCACGGCAAAAGGAGGCTTTCAACACAACCAGAATGGGCAACACCCACTCTGACAGAGGAAAGAGCCTCCAAAGCTGCGGTACCGCAATTACGATCTGCGACTCTTCCAGCATAACGGAGACGAGGCTCGAGCATCCCGATCTTTGGATGCAACAGGCACCTTCCGTCTGCCTCAGAAGCCCTCGACTCTGACTTTTGGATGTAACAGTCACCTTCAATTGCATCAATAAAGACAGTCGGCGCATCTTCACCCTCGGGAGCATCTCGTCAACAGAATGTGCTTGAGCAAACAAGTTCATTTTGGGAGGACAGGAGAGAACGAGAGGCAAACTCTCTCCTTGCCACTATTTATAGGCCGGGCAAATCAAACCCATGCGCCAAGTGGCGGGCTCTCCGAATCCCGTACAATGAATTTGTATTAATGGCAATGAACCTGACGCTTCAAATTCAGCCAAGTCAAAATGGCTATTTAAAGTACTTGAAGAACGTAACAGTCTGACCAATAAAGATGTGTCATGCAAATGGACGCGTCGGTCAGACCGCGCATCATAGAGACGCGTCCATCAGCACCAAGCGCCTTGTAAGAATGCGTGTAGGAGCGTAAAAAAGTGCTTCATAAGAATGAGTCAAAGATAAGGTTCTTTCCATTCAAATCAATCCACTTTACGCCAAAGAGCGGCTAATTACTTTACGCCCGAAGCAGGCTAATCATTTTACGTCCGGGTCAAAGCTAATGATTTTACGCCCAAGATAAGCTAGCCACTTTTCTGCTGGACAAAGCTGTCAAGTCTTGCATTTAATGCAAAGTCTGACATGAAGATTTAATGATGGCATATATCACAGAAATCAAAGGGATTTGTTTTACACAGAGGCCCATTTGTCGTATGGTATGTGGACTGAGCCACTTTACGCTCATAATATGGCTTCTTATACGCACGGAGACTATACGAGTTTTTACGCTCAACGGTTGACGTGTGCGTAAGGTATATTTGAGCTACTTTTATGCTCAAGGTTATTTAACAACCACTTTATGCGGAAAGTCTACATCAGGGCTATTGTACGCCTAGTCTACTACTTTACGTTCAGGGTATATTTGGGATATTTTTACGTCCTATTCCAATTCAAAACGTGGTTTGCCTACATGGCTTTCATGCCACACATCTCGAAGAATGTGTGTACGTGCATCCTATTCTTATTGAAATGATGGGACACGTGTCAACGTATGCAGAGGATGACTTTGGTTATGGGTGGCAGTTGTTAGCGTAAAGACGAAACTTTTGCTGAGTTTTTACGCACAAGAAGCCAAGTCTATAAATAGACTGATTTTTCTTATATAGACAGACAGAGAGAAAGAAGAGAATACATAGAGATCAGAGCCCAGAGACTTTGATTTTTCGGAGCATTCTTCTTCAACTTTTCTTCCAGAACAGGGTGAAGCAAAACAGGAAAGCATTCGGCCTCGCCATCAATGCCCAAGTGCGTCGATACCTTTCTGGTGACTTAGTTCTTCCAATTGTTCATCTTCTAGCAGTGATCTTCATCATCATCGTATGACGACTCTGCTGGGGACGACCTTCTCCTCTGATGAGGAGGCAATTGCTCAATACGATGATGTGTCGATTGGATCGACAAAGAAGACTCTGGTTGTACACTTCGACCACACTGCTTATGAAGAAATAATCCGAACTGGGGGTGGTTCTCGCTTCTCCAATGTTCAAAAATCTCGCAAAGCACGAAAAGTTTGGATTCCTAAATCCAAAATAGCTTCTGATCTCTCTGTTGTTTCTGAGGGCAAGAGAATTCTTTCCACTCCTGTCATAGGGGCTTCCGTTCGTAAAGAGGCAGTCCTTACTTCAGCGTTGCACTCTAAGTGTGGCAAGTTATCTCCCGTCTGTGACGGTGAAGATAATCAAGTTTTACGCCCAGTGGGTAAAAACCAAATTTTACGCTCAGTGCATAAGAACGAGTCTCCCATTTGTAATGAGGCAGACTCTAATGCTTGTGCTTCTAAGAGTAAAAATAAGTCTCCCGTCTGTGACGTGGTAGACACACAAAAATTACGCTCTTCGCGTAAAGGAAAATCTCCCGTCTGTGACGTGGTAGATAATCAATTTTTACGCTCTACGCGTAAAGGTAAGTCTCCTGTCTGTGACAGTGTAGATAAAATTCGCAACGATATTTTTACATCTAATGTGAATGTACCTAAATGCATACAGCGTAAAAATATTATTGGTAAAGCTTCAGTTCTACACCAACAGCCTTCTTATACTGCTCTACGCAAAGTACCAAACCTACAAATCACACGCAATGAAAATGGAGTCCTTCGTGCTAAAAAATCTCAAGATTTGCGTACACAACTCCAAATGCGTAGAAATGTACAATTTGGTTCTGCGAATGCAGCCAGTAATCTTCTTTATACACAAGGGAGTAAACGTTTTGCTACCCCAAATGTAATAAAGAAGACTACTCCTTCTACTTCTTCTGATTTACGTGAATTGCTAATGCAAAAGCGTAAAAATAGACAATCTCCCGTGACGCTCTCCCAAGAAAATTATCACTGTGAGTGTCACCAGATTGTGATCAAATGTTGTTGCTCAGCTTCCAGACGGTCAGTTTTTGATCGATTGAATTTTAATGCACCCCAACAACAAGCTGATGAGTTGTCATATGCGTCAGTCAACATGGCATCTCACACCAACAGAGGACGACGTCCTAGACGGAACACGTCCCAAACCCCAGGTCAACAATAATTCAACAGACTTCTTGATTCCTTTGAAGGAGTATATCAGAATACTCGATCAAGAAGACAAAAACAATTGCAGACTTCTGATTCTGAAGCTGGGGATACTCAATCTCTTGAGTCCGAAACTGATAGTGTTGATTCATACTTCTATACTAATCATTCTGTATCTTCAAGAGAGGTTGAATCCTACGCTATTGGAGATGAACCAGAGACGTCATCTGTTAATACAAAACAACATCTCACTGCTGTTGAGCAATTATTGAAAGACATGCTTAATATGATGCAAAGCATGCACCAGATAATAATGGCTCAGCAAACTGCTCAACCAATAATTGTAACACCGGTTCAGGCAGCAGCACCAACTCAAGATAGCCAAGGGGTTGATATAACTTTGAATATCCAAGAGCCTGCTGTTAACCAAAATTCTGCATCTTCAGATCCCATCATTCCAGAAGATGTACCATCTTCGGTCGGGATTACGGTACAACCGACAACTTTTCAATCAAATGTGCTTCCATAAACCAGTGAAGCCATTCAAGCAGTGCGTGAGCTCAAAGCACAATTTGAAGTTTTGAAGCAAAAGGATCAACTCCAGAGGTTAGGGATTAAGCAACCTTATCCTCCTCATTAGAATAATGTACCTTTTCCACCGAAATTCAAGCCACAGTCCATGGTATTGTTTGATGGAAAAGCTTCTCCTAGTCAGTATATCAATTACTTTGATATTATGACTGTACATTTGCAGAAAAATGATGCTCTTCTCACTAGAGTATTCATTGGATGCTTGACGGGTTCAGCTTACGACTGGTATCGTAGTTTACTCGACAATTGTATTTCGTCTTTTGACGAATTTAAGGCAATGTTTCTCTCCCGTTTCTATGAAGGAGGTATGGACATGAACATGTCCTCCTTAATAGAAATTAAACAAAAGAAGAAAGAAGATACTCGGACGTTCATTGAGCGTTTTCGACAGACAACTTTAAAGATGCCCCTGGTATGCCAGATTCAGCGCTGATTGATACATGTAAGATGAATCTGCGACCATCCATCACTGTCTTCACGGGTTTCTAATTCACAGATTGGGCTTCATTTATCATAGCAGCAGTTTCTGTCGAGACCAATGGTAGGTTGGCTCGTGAACATGGGATAATTTTTACCTCTGAGGATAAAGAAAAGAAAAGTAATCTTGGTAATAATTTCGGCAATCATAATATGAAAGGAAAAGACACTCTTATGGTCAATCTTTCCAAGAATAAAACGATGCCGAATAATCAGGAATCGTCCAGGCCAAAAGAAGAATACTCTTTTGACGAAAGTGATATCCCAGGGATATTCCAATGTCTTGTAAAGAGTGGCAAACTTCAGATTCCGGAGCCAAAGAGGCCCAATGAGGTGAATCTGACTGACAATCCCAAATATTGTATCTATCATAGATACATTAATCATCCTACCAGTGCTTGCTATGTTTTGAAGAAGAAAATCCAAGAGCTAATAAATGGTGGTGCCATTGCTTTAACCAATGATGACCATACTGTTACAACTAATAAGGTTTCTCTTCAATTCAGAGATTTTCCTCCACAATAAGTACCAGATGGAATTGTCCCAATTCCGAAGGCGACGATGAAAATTTTGAATATCCCGCCTGCCAGGGAGGAAAATGAAGGATTGTTGCCTCTTACATTAAAGAATGGTGAGATTACGTGGGTACATCCTAACTTAATACCTGAAATGGAAGATGAAGGTAAAACTTCAAAATCCAAGAAAGGTAAGAAAGTCAAAACCTGTAACATGATTTCTCATGTTATTCCAGATCCTGATGATTTGGATCATCTATGGGATGGTACTCCTTTGGAAGATAGACTAAGAGGATTGAACATATGTCCTCCAAGTCTAGCTCCTCCTACCAAGCTCAAGCTTACTCATCAGCAGTGGTTAGCCATAAATAGTGTTCCCTTATACAGAGCATAACAAGTCTTCGCTGCTTATGAAAAGGCTCCTACAAGGATTTTTCCTCGTATTCTGAATTCTTTTCCTCCCGTAGCTACAGAGACAGTTATTCCTCATTCTTCCGTAGCTACAGGGATTTCTTCTTCTTCCTCTATGAAACCACCTGTTGAAAGTCCACTGCCTACTCACTTGTACAGTCAATAATCTATCCTTCTCATGAAGAAGATGGGTTATAATTTTCAAAAAGTAGAAGGTTTAAATTATGATAAAGGGATACGACTTCCTTTACAAATTCAAAGTCAAAAATTCACTGTTGGATTGGGTTCTGAGGTTTCTCATAACAATCCTCACAAGAAGAAGGCTAAGGAAAGGAAGATTAAATCCTGTAATATGGTACTTCCTTCTTCTAAGTCTGAAGAAGAAACTTTTGCTGGTACAAGATCTGAAAAAGAGTACCACAAAGATTATGAAGGATCCTCCAAGGAAGCTGAGAATGTTGAAACACCATCAACTCAACCGTCTCTTGCTCCTGCTGTGGTTGAAAAGGGAAAACAAAGAGCGGTACGCTTCGATGTCCCGTTGAAGTCTACTTCTAGTCAGGGGGTGGTGATGAAACCCTATAAATTTGATATTTAAGCCCAGTTAGCTAATACTCCGGCTAGATTATCTATTTTCGAGTTGCTTCGCCTTTCTAGAGAAAGCCGCGAAACTTTGAGTGAAGCTTTGCTACAAGCTGATTCCTGCTTAGCTCAACTCGAGACTCCTGACAATATACCAGTATCATGCCCGCAATGTCATAGTGTGATGGAAGCAATTCCCAACATCACCTTCACACAAGAAGATATGCTGTTGAAGCATAACAAGCATGATAGGCTTTTGTGTTACACTGGGTATATCGAATCCTTTGAAGTTGACAGAATTTACATTGAACCTGGGTCTTCCATTAGCATAATTCTTTAAAGTATGCTAAGACCATTGAGGATTTCTACTAGTGATCTGACTTACACTAGTACCATAATATTTGGTTTCAACTCTGGAAAGAGCAAACCGCTGGGGAAGATTCGTCTGAAGATTCAGATTGGCGATCTTCGAACTATGGCAACAATTTATGTTATTAACTCAGACGTATCCTATAATATTCTTCTTGGAAGACTATAGTTACATGAGCATAACATTGTGCCTTCGACTCTCCACCAATGCTTCAAGTATGTGGATCCCCAAGGGGTTGTAAAGACTGAGTTTGCTGATATCAATCCTTTCAAAGGTGTTGAAGCCTATTTTTCCGACTCAAGGCTTTACAAACAAGAGCATGTGAAAGAGATATCAGATATGGCTAAAGATCAATCATCTGCTGAGGATCAGTCTATCAACGAAGATCCGCCAGAAGAGCAACCTTTGAATATCAAAGTCAAAGGACGAATCCAACCCCAACCTGTCAACAATCAACCTTTGATGATTAAGATTAAAGGAAGAACTCAAGCTTCATATGAGGAATCAGTAAATGTTCATGTTAAAAGCCAAGTTCAACCTCTTGTGATCAAAGTCAAAGGGCGTACATTTCGTACGAATGATCCAGAACCTCCTCTGATTGTCAATCTTGGCAAATCTACGCAGAAGACGGATGATAATCCACTAGTGATTAATTCAAAGCGTAGCAGTTAAATTGTAAATGATGTAAATATTGATCATTATGTACTTTTTGATATCAATAAAGATTTCCTTTTCGAGTATATGGCTGTCAAGTTTATTGAAAGAATGACTTTATCTTTTGATAATCAAAGTCATCAATAAAAAGACGACATAGACACAAAGGAAACCTTATACATTGACAATAAGAAAAATTCTTTCCTCCTCATGTCGATGTTGGACCGTATGCTCAAAGGTTTCTAACATCTTTTCCCTATCTTCTTCCTGTAGCCGCTTCATCGCAAGCTTGTGTAACTTACAGACGTCACAAAGAATCTTATTTCGTGGTTTTGTCTAATAAGAAAAACAAGCGCCAAATTGTTTTTGGCTTGGCTAGAAATATTCCTGTTGCTCAGACAGATGATTTGAGAGATAAAGATAAAGGAAGAATCCGAATTGACAGATATAGTCAACAATCTCTCAAAATTATCCAGAATATGGAATATGATTTAAAAACTATGCAAGGTCTCAATCAATACAAAGGGAGACGACTACCACTACATGGTGATCCATTTTACCAAAAAACTCGTCATGGATTGGGATATGATCCATCCCATATGTTTAATAACGATATACAAGAAAAATTCTCTTCTAGCTCTTTATCAGATTTAGAAGAAGTCCAATTCATTGAATCCGATATTTCTCACTCCTCGTGTGTTAAAGAAGACTATGATGATGAATCTGAGCAAATATTTTCAGCTTATATGGTTCAAATTGATGATGAATCCGAGCCATTTGAGAATGATCCTTGGGCTCAACAGATGGACACTCAATGGAAACTTCGTTTTGAACAACGACAACCACCTACAGAAGACGAGATTGTCCAGATTGATATTGGAGATGGAACTATGCCCAAACCAATATTCATCCATAAGAATCTTTCTGAAGATGAAAATGAAGAATTGATAAAACTGATCAAAGAATATATTAATATTTTTGCATGGAATTATGAGGATATGCCAGGTTTAGATCCCAATGTTGCTACTCATAAACTCAATATTCTTCCTAATGCTAAGCCTGTAAAATAACAGCAACGACGTTTTCGGCCAGATATGATGGATGCAATTGAAGCAGAAGTCAAAAAGCTGATCACGTGTGATTTTGTTCGTGAAAAACAATACCCCGATTGGGTTGCCAACATTGTTCCTGTTATAAAGAAGAACGAAAAAGTCCGAGTTTATATAGATTTTCGAGATCTTAATACAGCTTGTCCAAAAGACGAATTTTTACTTCCAATTACTGATGTCATGATAGACAATACATGTGGTTTTGAACGCATGTCTTTCATGGATGGATTCTCAGGATATAGTCAAATTAAGATGCATCCAGAAGATGAGAAGCATACCGCTTTTCATACACCCCTTGGGGTTTACTGCTATACGGTGATGCCGTTTGGTCTTAAAAACGTCGGTGCCACATATCAACGGGCCATGAGCAACATCTTTCAAGAACATCTACGGAAGATAGTAGAATGTTATGTAGATGACATTGCTGTTAAGAGTCGGTCAAAAGATGATCACATTGAAGACTTGAAGATAGTATTTGAATTGATGCGCCAACATCAATTGAAAATGAACCCTACTAAGTCTTTCTTAGGGGTTTCCAGTGGCAAGTTTTTTAGGATTTGTCATTATTTCTCAGGGTATCCATGTTGATCCTGATAAGGTTAAAGCAATTCTTGAAATGCGTCCTCCACGCAATTTAAAAGAACTCCGTGGCTTCCAAGGTCGCATTGCATATATCAGGAGATTCATATCCAATCTCTCTGGAAGATGCCAGCCTTTCATCCGTCTATTAAAGAAGGGTGTATCATTTGTTTGGGATGAGGCATGTCAGAAAGCCTTCAATGACATCAAGCAATATCTTACAAATCTACCTATTTTGGTACCTCCAGTGATAGGAAGACCATTTTTGCTATATGTTTGAGCTTTAGATCATTCACTTGTTGCTCTTCTTGCACAAAAAAGTGATATAGGACATGAGCAAGCGATTTATTATCTTAGCCGAATAATGGTCGGAGCAGAACCAGGTATACTCCTGTAGAAAAGGAATGGCTGGCCTTGGTTTTTGCTGTCCAAAAGATAAGACATTATGTGACAGGACAGACTATCCATGTCATCTCCAGAATAAACCCCATTCGGGTATTGATGAAAAAACCAAGCATTCTTAACTCTGGGTTAGCTACCTGGGCGATGCTGCTCACCCCTTATGGGATGGTTTATATACCTCAAAAATCAGTGAAGGGTCAAGCATTAGCTGATTTCTTAGCTGCTCAGCCTATACCGGAAACATCAAAGTTATATGAGGACATTCCAGATGAAGTTCTAGATTGCAATATGACTTTTAAAAATGACATTTGGCAATTATATTTTGACGGAGCATCACGGGTTGGACCTAAAGGTAATATTGTCTCTGGGGTAGGAATCGTCTTGGTCTCTCCTGACAAAATGGTCATATACCGTGCCTATTCTCTCAATGAACCATGCTCCAATAATGTAGCAGAATATAATGCTCTATTGATTGGTCTCCAAGTCACAAAACAATTGGATATTTAATTCCTGGAAGCCTATGGAGACTCTCAGCTGATTGTTAATCAAGTTAGAGGGACCTATGAAGTCAGAAACCCTGATCTCATCCCTTATCATCAAGTAGTAGTCGAATTGGTCCTTTCATTCAAAGGATTCTTTATTGATTTCGTACCACATTCTCAGAATATGGAGGATGATGCTCTTGCTAGCCTAGCTGCAGATTTGGCTGTTCCAATCCGAAGGCAGAATACAATTACTTTGTTGGACCGAGATTTATTCTATGTCAAGAATAATTTGTGTATTGAACAGAGTTATACTACAGAATCAAACTCTCAGCAAAGGGATTGGAGAACTCCATTTATTGATTGGAGAACTGCATCAATTAAAAGACGATCATTTCGATTCTATTATGATTCATCTTTACATATGTTATATCGTCGCTCATATGATGGACTCTTGCTGCGCTGTCTCTCAGAAAGTGAAGCTAAACTGATACTCCGTGAGGCTCATGATGGTGTCTGTTGTGCTCATCAACCAGGTCCGAAATTACAGGATCGCATTCGAAGGATGGGATACTATTGGCCTTCCATGATAGCAGATGCTGTGGATTACGCCAGAAGGTGTAAAGCATGTCAGATTCATGCTGATTTTATTCACCAACCTTCTGAATTTTTATATCCTACAGCAGCTTCTTGGCCCTTCGAAGCTTGGGGTATGGATGTCATTGGTCCTATTAACCCTCCTTCTGTTAAAGGACATCGGTTCATATTAGCTATAACCGATTATTTTTCTAAGTGGGCAGAAGCAGTCCCCCTTGCTGAAGTAAAAACATCTAATGTGATCAACTTCATCAAACATCATATCATTTATCGCTTCGGGATTCCTCGACGGATAATTCATGACAATGGTCCACAATTTGCCAGTCAGGCATTTTATCGGTTCTGTGATAAGAATCAAATTCAAAATTTGGCTTCTACGGCTTATAATCCAGCTGCTAATGGTCTAGCCGAAGCCTTCAATAAGACTATCATTAAACTTCTCAAAAAGTTTATCTCTTCTAATAAACGTGATTGGAATGAGAAACTTGGAGAATGTTTATGGGCTTATCGAACAACAGTCCGAACTCCTACTGGTTTTACACTATTTTTATTGGTTTATGGATGTGAGACAGTTCTTCCTTTGGAAATCTAGATTCTATCTCTTCGAATAGTTATTGCTAATAAGCTAACTATAGAGAACAATGATCGCTTACGACTCCAAGAACTTGAAGGATTGGACGAGAAGCGTCTTCAAGCACAACAACATATTGAACTATATCAAGTCCGTATATCTCGAACTTTTAATCGTAAGGTTAAAGAGAGGGTATTCAAGATTGGCGAGTTAGTATTAGACGTACGAAGGTCGATGATTATGACTCACAAAAGCAAAAGGAAATTCTAAGCGAAATGGGAAGGTCCTTATGTAATTGAGACCCTGTTTTCTAATGGTACCTATCGGTTATCAAAGCCTAATGGAGATCTACTCATGATGCCAATCAATAGCAAATTTCTTAAGAAATACTATATATAAAGAAAAATGATGATGAAAATAAAGTTTTTTTTATTATTTTTATTCAAGACAAGAGATTAAGGACGATGGCCACTGCCTTCGCTTTCCTTATTGAATACATAGTCAACCAATACATAGAAAGCATCGTTGCCAGAACTCATAAAAAATTTGCAGACATCCATCCTCAGTGCTTCTTCTTCAAGAGTTTTCCTTGGCTCCACTAAGAAAGCAAGGATATCTTGTGGTGGCTTGGGCGTAGAAGAGTTCTCGCTTACTTCGGTTGGGCCTGACACAATTGGCTCGACGGGGTGTGTCTCGATGACGTCCTCAACCTTTATGGAGACTTCATTCTTTTGTTGCATATCTTTGGAAGACATTTCCAATAGAGGAGTGAAAATAAGAATGAAATATTACAAAGAGTTTTTGCCTGTTTATAGGAGAGATCTGTTGATGAACTGGTCTTTGAAAATAACCTTTCATTCCCGAAAAGGTCTGTCCGTTCATTTTATCAGGTTCATCCATTTGGAATTGAATCAATATTTTCTTTTCCCGAGAGTTATGTTGGTTCATTCATCCATTAATATGGACATATATGCTTATGACGTCTGTCTCCTTATTCCCCAGCTACCAAGATTTGGTTAAGCTGATTTCTTGTTTCCTTGGAGGGGAATTTTAAATCTTCTATTTTATCAATTGATCAAAAAAGAAGAAGTAGGATTCGTTATTTATCATGTTTTCATGACCTCTGGATAAATATTAAATCCACTTACTTTTCTTATCTATCATCTTTATTTGACCTCTGCATAGATATTAATCTACTTTTTCTCTGAGTTCTTACATGCTGTCATGTCCATAATACCTCTGATAGTATTGTATACTCTAAACAGAAAATAAGATTTTATTATCTATCATGTCCATACTACTTTTGGATAGATACAAATCATTGAGTGTAGAAGACTTGTCATTTCCATTCTCATTTCATCATAAAAGTCTATTATATTTCTTAGACTTTCTTACAAATTATAATGGAAATCTATTACAATCTTGAATTTTCATTCTATGCAACAACGATGACCTAATCAAGATCTATTTCTTCTTTGGATCTCCTTCATCGGATTCGTTGTTGGTGTCAATTCCTTACTGTCTGAGCCTCAATAGCGACCAGAACAGAAGGAATCAAACTCTGGTCTTCTCTTTCCGACGAGAGGAGAATCCCAGAGTATGTCAGCCCGAAGACGTGTTGCTGCCAATACAACTGGTGGAGGAGTGGCGGCCTCTCAAAGGAGATAGAAATGTATCCAGCATTGGGATGCGATTCCTAGTTCTGCCGTGAAAGGAACTCTACTACCCAATTTCTTGGGTTAGAGTTGACTCCACCATCCAACTCTCCGTGTATAAAGGTTCTTCCTACCAACAGAGGAAGACCCTTCTATCCCACGAAGAGTTCTGAGTTGTCTGATTTGCACGTCAAAAGTGCATGAGCTCCCTGATGTTGATGTCAGAAGAACGCTCCTCACAGCGTCAAAGTCGCCAATACCGGTTCTAGAAAAGCTCTTTAGCCAAACTTCTGCAGAAAACAACAAAGAAGAAGTGTTTTAGACAGAAGTATCATCAGACGTGTATTAATTAATTAAAACTGAAAACAAATGCTTACGCATCTTGTTTTATCTTCAACCGGCAACAAGACTTTACGCTTGATGTTTTTACGCCCGTGATTCATGAGCATTCAAACAACATGGCTCTCTATGCCAGTGTCTCATGTGCACCCTATTCAACAAGGCTTTTTATGCCAACGTTTCAGGAGTATATTATTCAACAAGGCTTTTTACGTCCGTGCATCTTTCCTATGAGATTCTATATCTATCAAGGATTTATGCTCGTGAGTATCTGTTTTTCAACAAAAAGATCAAAGGCAAACAATGGTTTACGACCAAACTTACCATAAAGGCCAAATGGTTCGGCTCTGGTTGAATCAATCATCATTTTTTGAAGAGTAAAATCTTGCAAAGAGGCAGAAAGCTATCTCTAGAAAAATGACAATAAGAATAAGGATGTATAAAACATTCTCTAAACTCAGCTATTTATAAGGGTTGAGGAAACGGTTGGCATGAGTCTATTTCGGGAAAGATCCTACTAGATAGGCGCTCGTGACCACAAAGCAGATGCCACGTGTTGTTTTGTTTCTCTTGAGAATAAACAACCATAAATGCAGTTAAAGAAGTGTTGAACAATTCTATGTACCAACAAATGAGATTAACATCAAGATTTTATTTACAAAAAGGGGAGAGTGGACCCCTACACATAAAAGAGTCGCAATACATAGAATATTATTTTTTTCTCTCCTTCGTTGGGCTGACGAAAGAAGGCACCTAAGTCGTGCATATTGCGAATCCCGGAGCAACGCATCAAATTAAGAAACGCTTCTGCATCTCCTGATCCCTCATACGCAGTTGGAGGACCACCATCGATGCGACTGAAGACTGCTGGAGTCAGTCCAAAGCACCCTACAAAATTGTGTGCTCGCTCAAAATCAAGCCTGGAGCTAGAAGCCTCTTCATTGTTAATCTCTTTCTTTGGCGCCATGTCCCTACGAAGATGAATGGCAAGAATGAAGAATTCCTCTTTATTTATACAATCAAATCAACTCTTCATATTCCTTATGGGAAACTGCTCATTATTAATACAAACTCGGGGAGGTGAAAAGACATTCGAAAGTTTCGAGAAGAAAATTCATTGTGACGGTTAAGTGTTGTCCGACACTAGTTTTTGATTTTACGCCGACTGTTGGATATCCCCACTTTTACGCGGATGAATGTTGAGTATCCCGAGTTTTTACGCTGACTGGTCAAATCTCAACTTTTACGCTTCTGTTCAAAGTGTTTCAAATTTTGAAGATATTTAAAAACTTTGAAGGGGGGTCTTGTAGGAGCGTAAAAAAGTGCTTCATAAGAATGAGTCAAATATAAGGATCATTCCATTCAAATCAATCCACTTTACGCCAAAGAGCGGCTAATTACTTTACGCCCGAAGCAGGCTAATCATTTTACGCCCGGGTCAAAGCTAATGATTTTACGCCCAAGACAGGCTAGCCACTTTTGTGCTGGACAAAGCTGTCAAGTCTTGCATTTAATGCAAAGTCTGACATGAAGATTTAATGATGGCATATGTCACAGAAATCAAAGGGATTTGTTTTACACAGAGGCCCATTTGTCGTATGGTATGTGGACTGAGCCACTTTACGCTCATAATATGGCTTCTTTTACGCAGGGAGACTATACGAGTTTTTACGCTCAACGGTTGACGTGTGCGTTAGGTTTATTTGAGCTACTTTTACGCTCAAGGTTATTTAATAACCACTTTACGCGGGAAGTCTACATCAGGGCTATTGTATGCCTAGTCTACTACTTTACGCTCAGGGTATATTTGGGTTATTTTTACGCCTTATTCCAATTCAGAACGTGGTTTGCCTACATGGCTTTCATGCCACACATCTCGAAGAACGTGTGTACGTGCATCATATTCTTATTGAAATGATGGGACACGTGTCAATGTATGCAGAGGATGACTTTGGTCATGGGTGGCAGTTGTTAGCGTAAAGACGGAACTTTTGGTGAGTTTTTACGCACAAGAAGCCAAGTCTATAAATAGACTGATTTTTCTCATATAGACAGACAGAGAGAAAGGAGAGAATACATAGAGATCAGAGCCCAGAGACTTTGATTTTTCGGAGCATTCTTCTTTAACTTTTCTTCCAGAACAGAGTGAAGCAAAGCAGGAAAGCATTCGGCCTCGCCATCAGTGCCCAAGTGCGTCGATACCTTTCTGGTGACTTAGTTCTTCCAATTGTTCATCTTCTAGCAGTGATCTTCATCATCATCGTATGGTCCAAGGAACAAAGTGATCATTTACAGATCAGACTTCCATAGCAATACTTTCCAGAATCAAATTTGTACTTCGTGTACTTTTTCTCGTTTTAGTTTTAAAATCCGATTTCCAGGCATTTTGTTAAGTGAAACAATGCGCCCATGCATCCCCATGCGCCTATTGGAATGCAGATCGACGCGCCCACTCAACAGCCCATCACCCGTCAAAGAACATTAAATGCTAAAGTCTGACACGATGGCAGCACGTCCCCCGAAAACTGAATAGTTGACAGCTTTTTCAGAAGACGAAGCGTCACTGACGTCAGCGTCATCATTACTTCCTTCCGGCAGTTACAAGCCACGTGGCCGCCCAACCATTACGCATGCGCCTCCGCAGCCATACGCCCAAATCTCTGCATGCGCCTCAAAAGCCATGTGCCTCAGACTTTTTTTGATCCCTAAAGACAGAAGCCAAAGTCACTACTGAAGCCTCGCATGTGCCTCAGAAGCCGTGCGCCCAGACTGGTTCGTGACACCTAAAGGTTACAAGCCAAAGTCTCTTCATGCGCCCAATCCTAGGCGCATCCTATCAGATTACTCTCCACCAAATCTAAGATCTTTGAGCAACGGATACGCGCCACGTGTCTCTTGACTCAGTTCAGCCGATGAAGGGGTGCTAATCACCCAAGATCTCAGCAACCGAAAGATCTTCTCCATTGCTACGTGTTAGCTCTGTCGTAGCCCACAAATGCAATAAGAAGAGTTCAACTCCTCAATCCGAGCGCGCCGCCCATGCGCCTCCAACAGCAATCACCATGTAGCATCCCCACAAACATGCGCATCCTATATATACGTGCATGAGCAGCCATCCTGCAGACTATAAATAGAGGGATCATTTCCTTCTGACAAAGGGCACGAACCTACGAACACATACATAGAGAGGAAATTACAAACACTCAACGTATTCTTCTTCTCCGTGAGCTCCAGCACCCAGAGCAACTAAGACCTTCAGAGAACCGATAACCGTCGTCAGATCATCAACGGAGTCAACGCATTACCACTCGCTCCATCGGCACAAGGGACCCAGATAAACAAAAGTGTTCTCCTAGGACTACGTCTAAGTCCTACATTGTAACACTGTTCTGTTTGTATTGAAATTACATCAAAAGATTTTAATGGCAATCAGATTCAAGGCCTAAAATTTCTAGACGGGTACGTTTTGAACTTGAGAAGATGCGTCAACCTTAAGGAGAATAAACTGACGGGTATGAAGAGCCTTGATTGTCACGTATTCATGGAGAGGTTAATTTCGATTGCATTTCGGGAATTCTTATCCTATGTTGTTTGGGATCCATTGACCGAGCTTAGCATATTCTTCAGAGATCTTTGTTCTACTAAGTTGCTCGTCGATCGTATAGAAAAGCAAAAAAAATGATATTGCGGTAACATTATGCAAGCTCGAGAAGGTGTTTCCTCCTGGATTTTTTTGACTCCATGGAGCATTTGCCAATTCATCTTTCCTACGAGGCACGTACTGGTGGGCCTGTCGGTTATCGATAGATGCACCCGTTTGAGCGGCATTTGAACCAGCTAAAGAGAAAGGTGAAAAACAAGGCTCGGATCGAAGGTTCTATTTGTGAAGCCTATGTTCTCGAGGAGATTATAAACTTCTGCTCGACGTATTTTAAACCTCATGTTGCTATGAATAGAACGAGAGCTCCGAGAAACGACGATGGATATCATGAATCTAATGATGGAATATTGAAAGTATTCAATGCGGCCGGAAAGCCTTCCGAGAAAATGAAGAAAATATATTTGAATGATGAAGAGTTAAGGGCTTGTCGCGCCCCAGTACAAAAATACGGAGAGTGACTAGGCCAGCTACTCCATATGAGGAATATAAACGTCATACGGCGATCATGGCTGTCATGAGACTAGGGGTGTATGCTACAATCGAGTCTCATATGGTCCCATAGAGCATCTATGTCTCAATTAATAAAGCAAGAATCAAAAATTAATGAACAAGTAAGATAAAGCAGTAAGGCGTCCCTGACGCTTCATCAAAATGATCATAGAGAACTAGATTTATAAGTTAGCTAGTCCAGAGAGTCATACATAATCTAGTCATCTGCAGTCTGATTTAATTCCAATTATGCAAGAAGGCAAAATATCCAGAACAATCGGCCAAACAGGTACCGGTGGCTAAACGTCGAAACTTAAGTAATGATTCTAGAGTGGTGGAGAAGAAACCCACTCGAGTCCCCTGTCCAACATGCTCCTAGTATGCACCATTGACGTCAGGGAGGAAAGTCGGATCTTCTGGCTCTGCTACTAAAGAAGCATGGTATTTCAGGCGCATCTATAGGTCAGAATTCCTATGCGCTTAACACTATGCAGTTAGACCCAAACATGCGCCAGGGAGTTCAAACAAAGTACTTGGCATAACAAAGGACAACAAAAGTATAGACATCAAAAGAAGGCTTTTATTTTATATGAAAGTCTATTATTTGTCTAAAAAAGGCTTTACAAAGGAGAACTTCTACAAAAAGAAAGATCCTAAAGCTACAGCCAGGCGTAGCAACTGCCATGTGCCCCATGATATGCACATCATCCGTCAGGCACATCACTCTGATGTCTCATCCAGGCGCATCGTCTCGTCATTATGGCGCAGGGGCATCAGAGCCAATCAGCCCTTGTCTAGTAGGACGAAAAGCTCTCCTAGACCGACAAAGATAGTGGCACGACGCCCCGGTCTTCGAAAGCAACAGGCACACTCGGCAGCCTGTGGAGCTTCAAGCATAACGAAAGGCGGAGCATGATCGCCCCAATCTTTGGATGCAACATGCACCATCGGCCTGTGTCGGGACTCGATGATCCCGATATTTGGATGCAACAAACAATATCACGAAAGCTCAGATCGACGGGAAGACTGGGGCAGTGCATCTTCACCCTCGGGAATAGATCGTCATCAAGACTTCTCCAAAAACTGAGTTCGGCCGTTCACCAAGGCAGAGCTCCGGCCAAGTTCATCTTCATGTCGAAATAAAGAATGGAAGCAAAGCTTTCCTTCATGCAGCTATTTATAAGCACGGGCAGCCTACACTCGGTGCCAAATGGTCAACTTTCTAAATTCCATGCAATGAATCTGCATTGATAGCAAATGCATCTGTCTCCTCATATTTAGCTAAATCAAAGCCTCGAAGAACTCAACAGACAGGCCAAAGATGATGCGACACCTGACTGATGCTCCATCAACATCATGCGTTCCTCAGGGATGTGCTCAAATGGGCCAGAGACCCATGCGCCCAAAGGGAAACTAACCAATGCACCCTCTTCAAACTGATCACCATCAAGCATTTAATGCTGAATGACAAAGGCGACAACGCATTCCAAGAGTCGTCCAATCAGCAGTCCTTTGCAAAAAACAAAGAGCCACTGATGTCAGCACCATCATTACACTTTGGGTCGACAACAACTGCCACGTGGTCGATCGATCATTCGTATGCGCCTCGTGGCCATGCGCCCAGAAGACAGCGTACGCCCCAGTGGTTATACGCCCCCTTAGCTCTCTTCTGATCATAAGCAACAGAAGACTAAGCTCTGTATGCACCTCAAAAGCCATGCAACTGGACTTGATCATGACTCCTAAAAGCCATGAGACCAAGTCGCCTCCCCTGCGCCTGATCCTAGGCGCACCATGATGAGAAGCTCTGGATGCGCCTCAAAAGTCATGCGCCCAGACTTGTCTATTATGCCTAAAAACCATAGGACTAGGTCGCCTCCATGAGCCCGATCCTAGGCGCACCCCGACAGATCACTCTCCTCTAAAACCGAGATCTTTGAGCCACAGGAATTTGCCACACGTCCTTTGACTCAGTTCTATTCAAAGAATGGGTGCTAACCACCCAAGATCTCAACAACAACCAAATCTCAACAACTGTCACGTGTCAGCTCCTTTGTAGCCCAATAAAGCAGTTTGAGCAGATTCTACTACAACTCAGGGCGCATCGTACATGCGCCCCCGCCAGCATCAGCCATATGGCATTCCTACGTCCAGGCACATCCGACATATGTGCGCATGAGCAGCCAGCCTGCTATCTATAAATAGAAGGATCACTCTTTCATGACGGACACACACAGACATAGAGAGATATATATACAGACAGACTGTTATATCCACATACAGAGGCCAGAAGAGACACTTAACATCCACTTCTTCTTGCAACGCTCCGACATCCAGAGCAACCCAGACCTTCAGAGAGTTCAAGATCGTCGCCAGATCGTCAACGGAGTCAACGTATTACCACTCGCTCTATCGACACAGTGCCCAGATAAAAATAAATGTGTACTTCGAGGACTACATCTAAGTCCTAAATTATAATATGTTCTGTTTGTAATTAAAAACATCAATCCCAAAGAGTTTTAATGGCAAACAAGCTGGTAACTCTGTTGGGGACCTCTTTCTTCTCCAACGAGAAAGTTGAGTCAATCCGACGACATCAAACTCGGCTCCTCCCACAAAATACTTATGGTGTGCCTCTATCAACAGGCATATGAGGAGTTCATCTCTGAAGGCAGCGCGAGTCCTTCGAAGCGGCTGCCAAAGCCGAAGAAGACTCGCCAAGTCTGGGTACGCAAGACCGATGCGCCTGGCACCATCACTAAAGGGGATGCGCCACCGCAGCTGGCCCTTCCTGCTGACGCTCTCAGCAATAAGGATGCGCCCACTGGTGCCGCACATCTGTCTGGAAAATACAGTATTAACTGCATTCTCCAACCGTCTTCTTCCCAGCCGAAGAAGATGCGCCAGCGGAGTTGAGGTGTAACCAATCTCCAGTGTATGAGCTCTGGTGTGCAGGAGAGAACGTTTGTCTTCAACAGACTCGCTCGCTGTCATGGTGAGGCACAATTGGATTCTGAGTACTATGCACCTTCGCGGGCTAGTACAAAGAAATCCATGAGTTCCAAATCATGCACGCTGCTGATGGTAAGCTGTACAGAGTCAACTCGGGCACGTCTGTGCCAAAAACGGGTTGACTCTCAAAGTCCCTGTCCCGCTTGGGCGTATCTACTGCATTTTAAACCAAGTCTGGCTGGGCAACTGCGATGTTGTGTCCATGCGCTCACTTGGGTGATGCGCATGAAGTGGACTCAAGTTGCCATAAATATTGTTCATCTACCAATGATCTGGGTGTATCTCATACGCGTGAAACAGATCAGGGGGTACAACATTCACATGACTACCCTGGTGCTTGGCCTTGCCATACGCCTGATGGGGGTGTTAAAGTAAAACTTTTCCATCATGATTTGTGTAATGTGATCAGTCACAAATGCAGATCAGGAGAGCTGACCAATAAGCACAATGTGCCCTTCGTAGGGCACGCCTGTGCTACGGTCACCATCAACTACTGTTGTTGTAAAACAGTGGCTCCACCACAGAGGCAGTCCATATTTCAGCGACAACAATCTGCGACACCTACCCGTCGTCGCCTCGGAAAGAAAGTGCCAATTGAAGACAAAGTGGAGCCCAAGATCGCTTCCTGTCATGTTGCCTCCAATTTCTACAACACATAACTCCTCGTACTTCGGGCGATCAACAATACGTATATCATTGCACTTCATGCAACCAACATCACCATATTCGTTGTACTTCGTGCGACCAACACACCATAACTCGTTGCACTTTGTGCAACCAATATTCTCCGATGGCACTCGGAGATATCGTGAAAGTCTCGACATACTTGTAGAAGACGTACTCACTTAGTTTAGACTTATTGTATGGAATATCCAATATAGCGTCGAGCAGATCCATGAGCCATACGGTTGCAGAAATAACTTAGACTCAACTGATTTTTAAAATCGAAGTAACTGAGGGTCAAAGAGATTCAACTACGGTCCTGAGGATGGAACCGCACTAATACCAACTTATCACGCCCCGATCTGAGAAATCGCTCGTCCTCGATAGATTTCACCCGAATCATCGTCCTCGTTGGAGTGTGATGCCGCATGAGCCTGGAGTTGCGCTCGTGTAAGACAAGATAACAGGTTCACTTAGTGTTTATCTCAAATGATAACATAAGCAACGAAAGAAATAGAGTATACAATAAGAATCTCTTTTATTCATAATGAACTGAAGGTTATAAAGGCTCTGAATAGCCCAACTTAATATGCCAATTGGCTACAATGCTCATGATCTCTCTAGCTCACAAAGGATTATATTGTTCCATATATTATGCCTCTTTATAGCCAACAAGTAGTCTTCGGCCGAACATCTCCATGTCGCAAGTCCGAACGCCTATGCGGTAGCTTCTCTTGAAACGCTAAGGACTCCATGCCACGACGCATCTAAACCAGGCCCCGCCCCGAGCCGATCAAGACCTGAATCTGCAAGCAAACTAGTAGGGGATTAGTGCTTTCGTCCTCGCTGTACTGATCAAGACCCACTCGCACCCAAACCAAACACTAAGTATATTTAGTGAAATATGCAAAATTAATTGGTGATCTTTTTATTTAGCCTTAGGGTCAATTTCATGCATTATTCAACATAACAACTTGATATAATTGTGTCCCATATTGTGTCCCTGAGGCAGATACAGTTAGACATAATATGAACGTAACATAGTGATCGTGCTCATCTCCGTCCCTTTTTGCCTAGTCTGCAATGGTTAGAACATTTACATAAGCAATCATATAAGTCATGTAACTAACCATACTTAGACATATGCATAAGGGTAGTAGGCCCTGCGCCTGCACCCAACTCTAATCTCAGCCCACCGACCCTATCTATATGAAGGTCACGGTGTTTCGTACCATAATGGACTTGGCATCCTTATGTGTAAGCCTATAATCGCTTCGATATGGGTTGCGATTCCAGTATCCGCAGGATCCCATACTTACTGATATCATAGCTTATCACAACACTGGCCGGTCGTAAACCGTCCGAATGATGTGCACCATAAATACCATACATAATTCCCTCCTAGGCCGAACGGTTCCGGTGCCCCGATCGTAACCGTCCGAGGGAAGCCGCACCCGTGCACGGGCCATCCGAGTCCATTGACCATGCAATACACGTGATAGCATACAAGTCATACATTCCAACCAATCTCATGTTCCATAACGTAATCCCTCATCCCTATTTCAAGTTTCGTCGACATTATGCCCCAACACATCTATATTGATGCACGACGCCCAACGACTTAGGCTTTTCGTACTTATATTCAACGCGTTCTATTCATAAATTGTTCACGTAGCCTAGTTCCATAGTTACTTAGTCATTTCCTAGCTTCCGTGCACGAGGGCACGCTCAGCGGCATAATCAATATTCTAAGCCTAGTGTTCAATGTTCTCGGAGTTGTACACGTGATGCTCATCTCGATATTATCTTTCAATGTTTTACCATTATCGTCCTACCGCGACCCGTACACTTGATGCACGTCGCTTAAATTGTTCAATGTTTAATATTCTATCTTAAGGTTTGACACATACTAAGACCTTTACTCGCCCGAGCCATACTCGCTAACTCAATAGCTAAATCACATGCAATGAATTTATTTTATTAGACGTGAAGGAATAAGGAGAGAGAGTCAAGAACCCGTCCACCTTAAGTCGATACGCCTTGTCGTTTCGTCGAGCTGAAGCTGCTCGATTCCATAACTTGGTTGCATAGCTAACTCTCAAACTTAGCCATTTTTTTGAACTACTCGGTTGATTTGGCCTACCGTGCCCATGCCACAATCCGTTGCAAGACCACGATTTGGTTTCGTGGACACTTCACTGAATAAGGAAAAATGTCGACCTCTTATCGTCCAACGTAAAAGCATAGCCTACGCACCAGATCAACTAAAATCAGCACTTGCTCAAATGGGACTTATCCTTTACATCGATTTGATTCAAAGATTCCAATCGACTCAAAGCTTTCCTTCGGCCAACGTAACTCCTGCATCGATTTGCATCGATACCATATCGGGTCAACGCAACTCTTCAAGTCAACGACTCATCATAATGTACCGTACGGAACGGGGCATTACATAATATACCACTCAAAACAAGGTTCGTCCTCGAACCGAAACCAACACTTAATCCAAGTGTTTCGCTAGATCGTTTCACGATCTCGTGCTACTATCATTGGAATCATACAACTTAGTTTGGATCATACACATATTTTAGGCGTTCCACCAATATATGTATTTCAGCTAAGCTCAGTTATAGGATATCGAGACAAGGCTAACAGGCTCAACTTAAATCCTCAAACACCAATCGTTCTGTAATCGACTTAGTCAAATCTTAGCACCTATTCCTAAAATACTTCTTGTATGCATCACTCCATAACATGCGATCATCCTCCAAACATCTCTGCATATAAGTAACTCAAAACTGTCACTTCGATCCAATAAGTTTCTCGCCGGCCATCTAACTCATGCATTACATCAAGTCATTGCGCATCTGATCGTAACAATTCTTCGCAACGTCTATTCGTCCAACCGTTTTCCTATCTCTCACATAACTCAAGTCTTTCATCAAGTCGTTCATAACATTTGGCTTCAATGACATGGACTAAGTCCAACATGTCCAAACTTCCTTTGCCTATAATCCGTACTATGCGTCGCTCGCAACTATTCCAACACGATCCACGTTCTCGAACTACCTACGCATCGCGTCTGGGGCTACCCCTGCTAGAAAAATTATTCAGACATCGTGCTCGAGCTCTCCCGACACAAGAGGTCAACTTGAGTCTACGATGCTCAAAGACAATAATCTTTTCGACCCAAGGTCTCTTACGATACGCTCATCTCTGATTCTCGACCGAGTACGAATCCTTTACTCAGTCTTTGAATCAATCCCGACAAGTTCGTTCCATAACATAGATCGTGCACTCAACACACATAGCCTAACCGTTACTCAAATTGATCTACGACACAACTCTTAGGGTCATTCTATTATTCGTCGCTCTCATGCATTACAAAATCCTTGTAATCGCCTTACCGCATCACTATGCTAGGCACGTTCCTCAACATCTACTCGATCATCGACTAACCAAGTCTATTTACGTACTCATTCGATCGATCGTAAATTTTCTAACTATATCGATCTCGTCGAAGACTACTCGCTAACTTTCGAAACATGATACTCGATCGCTTAGACTTATCCTCAACATGCATCATATCATCCTCCATCCTCGACGAAACTTCTTATGCGACTTCATGGGGTCGTCCTATGGGACTTCAACATTCACTTGATTTGGCGGTCAAGTCTTCTAGGGTCATATGCCCTGAAATTACGGTCGATAATTGAAGATCATCAACGAGGAACAGTTATTACGAACCATGCTCTATCCTATCGCGGAGCCAAATCAATTCCCGACAATTTCTATGAGACTTCATCTAATCCGACATAATTTACTAATCTATAATTTATCATCTCCCGCACAACTGATGCGCCGTTTACTACTCGAATCACTCGTGCAGTACCGTCGACTATTTTTGCTAGTCGTATGGCACCTACTCACCACAAGTCCGAGTTTACTTATCCGTGATCATAGTTCGACATATTCCGTACTCATCAAAACCATCCTCAAACAACTTTCGGATCAAACCACAAGTCGAATCCAATTTGCCATGCCCTGTAAGTTTGATCATCCCCGCTGTATGAATCACCATAACAGTGCTCACGCGGAATGATCGCCCTAATTTAGCGTGATGCATGTGCGATGCTGGGGTTGCACTCGCATAAGACAAGAATGTTAACATTGTGGTTATCCTCGAAACCATCAGGCACTTTCGTTTCATCCAAATACTATCCACCCACTCTCAAATCCTCCGAAGCACTCCTACCGTTATCATCCAAATTTCCATTTAACTTAACTTGCATCTTATTCATCCAACAACAATGCTCAACACAATTTTCGTTCATTCGATCAGAGTATCCACGAGTTATTGCATATCGTGTTTGATACGTCTCAATACCATCATCGATATGCATAACTTGAACATCTTCCTCTCTCATAAGCTCTAATTCGTTGCAATCACTGCAATTATCCGAACTCGAATACGAATCAAGTCTCGCACTTATCAAGATCCATTCAGTTGTAACCACTTAACATCGTCGTGACACAATTTCTAATTCACATATCTATTCTCATATCCCTAACTCGTACTTTCAAATCGTGCTACCGACTTATCGCACAAACTCAACTCGTTTCGAACAATTTTTACACCGACTTAGTTCAGTTCCGTCTGAGTCAACCATTTCCCCAACACAACATTCCCTCGCTATGCTCAGCCTATCGTTCGACTCACACTCATCTGACGTCATCCATAGGTACGATTTCGTACATAATCGTTCAACTCAATTCATCGAGGCATACTCACATCGACTTTTATCGAGTCATTCCTATTCGAGTCTCGGCACTATTCCGTCCATTGAGGACAAACCTATCATAATTGACACAATCGTCTCGATGTAGTCTATTGTAAGTCACCAAGCGACTTAACATAACTATCGCTAAGTGGTATTGCATATACCACTCAAAAATTGAGCCTATCGTTCTCAATACAATGCTTCGCTATACTGATCGCATAATTGGTATTGCATATACCATTCGAAATCGAGTCATTACTCGATATTACACTCCGCATAGGTCCGACATCTATTTCAACTTAACTATTCCGTGGCGATCTT
Organism: Iris pallida; assembly: GCA_029216955.1. NCBI lineage: Eukaryota > Viridiplantae > Streptophyta > Magnoliopsida > Asparagales > Iridaceae > Iris > Iris pallida. The sequence goes on from JANAVB010025797.1 coordinate 1,116,849, forward strand.
TTCGATCCCAGCTCTAGCGTTCTTCTTACTCGAGTTGGCACAACAACTGAACCAACATGATAGTCGTTTGCTTAAGTTTGACATACATTCAATCTAACCGTACCATGGCGATCATATCGATCACACCCGCAACATTCTCTTATTCAAAGCTCAACGTGACATACAGCAAACATAAACGTTCGCCTACTCTAACTCGATTTTAATGCGGCCAACTTACAAGTTATCCTACTCCGCTCAACTTAGCGACCAACTCGACTCGTTACTATCGCATCCACGATCATCCAATCTCACTCGTTGTAACTCGTGCAACAATTTACTCTCGATACTTAAGGTCATAACTCAAACTCGTTTAACATATTGCTATCCATCCGCATAGCCATACAACATGTATCATACCATGTCGACTCGTTGCACCGATGCAACAAACGATTCATGACTTGCTGCACTCCATGCAACTAACAATACATAACCGTTCGCATAGCCACATAACATGCATTGTCTCATATATCGACTCGTTGCACTTCATGCAACCAATAACACATATCTCTTCGCACTTCGTACGACCAACATCACATAACTCCTCGCACTTCGTGCGATCAACAATACGTATATCATTGCACTTCATGCAACCAACATCACCATATTTGTTGTACTTCGTGCGACCAACACTCCATAACTCGTTGCACTTCGTGCAACCAACATTCTCCGATGGCACTCGGAGATAGCGTAATAGTCTCGACATAGTTGTGGCAGACGTACGCACTTAGTATGGACTTACTATATGGAACATCCAATGTAGCATCGAGTAGATCCATGAGCCATGTGGTTACAAAAACAACTTAGAGTCAACTGATTTTCGAAATTGAAGCAACTGAGGGTCCAAGCGATTCATGCACGGTCCAGAGGATGGAACCGCTCTGATACCAAATTGTCACGCACCGATCCGGGAAATCGGTCGTCCTCGCTAGATTTTACCCAAATTATCGTCCTCGCTGGGGCGTGATGCCGCACGAGCCTGGAGTTGCGCTCGTGCAAGACAAGATAACAGGTTCACATAGTTTTTATCTCAAATTGATAACATAAGCAGCAGAAGAAACAGAGTATACAATAAGAATCTCTTTTATTCATAATGAACTGAAGGTTACAAAGGCTCTGAATAGCCCAACATATTATGCCAATTGGCTACAACACTCATGATCTCTCTAGCTCACAAAGGATTACATTGCTTCATATATTATGCCTCTTTATAGCCAACAAGTAGTCTTCAGCCGAACATCTCCATGTCGTAAGTCCGAACACCTACGCGGTAGCTCCTCTTGAAATGCTATGGACTCCATGTCTCAACGCGTCCAAGCCAAGTCCCGCCCTGAGCCGATCATGACCTAAATCTGCAAGCAAACTAATAGGGGATTAGTGCTTTCGTCCTCGCTGCACTGACCAAGACCCACTCGCACCCAGACCAAACACTAAGTATATTTAGTGTTTTTAAACATGCAACTTTGATTGGTGATCTTTCTATTTAGCCTTATGGTCAATTTCATGCATTATTCAATATAACAACGTGATATAATTGTGTCCCATATCGTGTCCCTGTGGCAGATATAGTTAGACATAATATGAACATAACATAGTGATCGTGCTCATCTCCGTCCCTTTTTGCCTAGCCTGCAATGGTTAGAACATTTATATAAGCAATCATACAATTCACGCAACCAACCATACTTAGCCATATGCAAAAGGGTAGCAGGCCCTGCGCCTGCACCCAACTCTAATCTCAGCCCACCGGCCCTATCTATATAAAGGTCACGGTGTTTCACAACTTAATAGACTTGGCATCCTTATGTGTAAGCCTATGATCGCTTCGATACGGGTTGCGAGCTCAGTATCCGAAGGATCCCAAACTTATTGATATCATAGCTTATCACAACACTGGCCGGTCGCAAACCGTCCGAATGATGTGCACCATAAATACCATACATAATTTTCTCCTAGGTCGAACGGTCCCTGTGCCCCGGTCGTAACCGTCCGAGGAAAGCCGCACCCATGCACGGGCCTTCCGAGTCCATTTACCATGCAATACACGTCATAGCATACAAGTCGTACATTACAACCAATCTCATGTTCCATAACATAATCCCTCATCTCTATTTCAAGTTCCGTCGATATTATGTCCCAACACATCCGTATTGATGCACGACGCCCAACAGCTTACGCTTCTCGTACTTATATTCAACGCGTTCCATTCATAAATTGTTCACATAGCCTAGTTCCGTAGTTACTTAGTCATTTTCTAGCTTTCGTGCACGAGGGCACGTTCAGTAGCATAATCAATGTTCTAAGCCTAGTGTTCAATGTTCTCGGAGTCGTGCACGTGATGCACATTTCGATATTGTCTTTCAATGTTTACCATCACCGCCCTACCGCGACCCGTACACTTGATGCACGTCGCTTAAATTATTTAATGTTTAATGTTCTATCTTAAGGTTCGACACATACTAAGACCTTTACTCGCCCGAGCCACACTCGCTAACTCAATAGCTAAATCGCATGCAATGAATTCATTTTATTAGACGTAAAGGAATAGGGAGAGAGTCAAGAACCCGCCTACCTTAAGTCGATACGCCTTGTCGTTTTGCCGAGATGAAGCGGCTCGATTTCATAACTTGGTTGCATAGCTAACTCTCGGACTTAGCCATTCTTTTGAACTACTCGGTTGATTTGGCCTACCGTGCCTATGCCACAATCCGTTGCAAGGCCACGATTTGGTTTCGCGGATACTTCACTGAATAAGGCAAAATGCCGACCTCTTATCGTCCAACATAAAAGCATAGCCTGCACACCAGATCAACTAAAATCAGCACTTTCTTAAATGGGAATTATCCTTTGTATCGATTCGATTCATAGATTCCAATCGACTCGAAGCTTTCCTTCGGCCAATGTAATTCCTGTATCGATTCGCATCAATACCTCATCGGGTCAACGCAACACTTCGAGTCAACGAATCATCATAATGCACCGTACGGAGCAGGATATTACAACCCCCTCGAATAGAACAAAGTGGTTTATCCTCCCAAGTATAAATCGCAAACACTGACACCATAAGACGGAAAGGATTCTCCTCGTCGGTCCTGATCTACTTTCAGTCATAGATGGGGCATCTCCCAAAAGAAGATGCCTTACTCAGAGCCTGTTTGTCAGGGCTTTGAAGGGAGTCGCCTACGACTGGTACTGCATTCTCCCTGACAACTCCATATCATCCTTCGATGACTTGACACGCCTCTTCCTTGATCGGTTCTACGATGGAGGGATAGACATGACCATGTCGTCTCTCATAGAAGTACGGCAGACTGAAAATGAGATCGTTCGAGTCTTCATCGAACATTTTCGACAAGCATGTCTAAAGTTACCTCCGGGCATGCCGAAACATGTATTCATCGGAACATGCAGCACGAATATGCTCCCTGTAATCAAGCTCTGGCTCAACTCCACTCCCCCGCCTGATTGGAGCATATTGATCATTGAAGCCGAAGCTGCTGAAAAGAAGACACATAATGCTCGCCTTGTGGGGGTTAACTTTCCCACCTTCGATGACAAATGGAAACGGCCTACGACCAGCAGTAGCAGCCCCGAAGTGAAAGGGAAGCATGCGTTGACTGTCAATGCGTCTAACAGCACGCAAGGCCCTGCCCAGAGGCCTCCTACCGCACCACGATCGAAGATGGTCTATTCCTTCCACGATGAGGATACCTTATAGCTCTTCGAGATTCTGAAGCCGGGCGACAAAATCAAGTTGCCTGGTCCCAAGCGTCCTGACGAAGTAGGTAGAGTCGGCGACCCGAGGTATTGTCACTACCATCGGTTCGTTGGGCATCCAACTAAAGACTTCTACATCCTCAAAGACTACATACAGCGCATGATCATTGTGAACGTCATCTCAGTCGATTACGAGGAGAAGACAGTCTCGGCCAACATGGTGTCGCTCCAGTTCGACACCTTACCGCCTACCACAGCTTAAGATGGTGTTATCCTCATCCCAAAGGCGACAATGGAAGTAGTCAACCTTCTACTAACTCGCGACAACGTGGATGGGCTGACACCACTCACAACATCCAAGGGAGAGATCATGTGGGTTCACCCGGATCTCGTTCCAGAGCTGACTCAACCGGGAGTACCCTCTACCTCCAAAAGCAAAGGCAAGAAGACCAAGTCTTGCCCAATGGTGACTTTCTCTTATGAGGAAGCACATCCCGTACGAACACGTTCATAGCAGAACGCCCAGCCAGAGTAGGCTCCGTCCTAAGTGACTCCTCCTATCATCACCACAGCTGTCCAAGAAGAAGGTTCATCCCAACCTCCTGCAGCTGATAAACAAAAGCAGAAGGAGGCCCGCTTCGACAGGCCTCTTCGAAAAGACAACGCTCCGGGGTTAGCCAATCCCCACAACTTCGACATACTGGCACAACTGGCCAGTATTCTAGCACGACTTTCCCTATTTGATCTCCTCAGCCTATCCAAAGATACTCGGGAGGTCCTCTGCGAAGCCCTGAAGGATGCTGAGTCTTTCATCAGTCAGGTCAAGTACCCTAACGATAATCCTACAGCATGTCTGTACTGCCATAATATGGGGAAGATCATCCCCAACATCATATTCACTCAACATGATATGCTGCTCAAGAACAACATGTACAATAGACCCCTGTATTATACAGGGTATATTGGTGCCATCAAGGTGGATCGAATACAGATCGACCCTGGGTCATCTCCCAGCATCATCTCTCGAACTCTACTTTAGACGTTGAGGATCCCGATGCATTGCATGACCGCGTCTTACACTACCATCAGTGACTTCAACGCCAGTAAGAGTGAGCCGCTGGAGAAGATCTGCTTGAAGTATCACATCGACGATCTCCAGATCGGGGTGACTTTTTATGTTGTAGATGCAGACATCAACTACGACATCCTGTTGGGACGACCGTAGATACATGAATATATGTTGGTGCCATCCACTCTCCATCAATGTATAAAATACGTGTCCACCAGCGGCATCATCCGAACAGAGTTTGATGATGTCGATCCCTTCAGAGGGATTGAAGCCTTCTTTCCTGACGCTGATCTGTATAAATCAATTCATCTTGAAGATGAAGCCAATGACGCTGATGACGAAGCAGAAGCTGAGGACGAAGCTGACCTAGAGGTGGACATGACAATCGACGCTCCCCTAAAAGTGCGACTCAAAGGGAGGCCGCCTTAAACATCGGCCTCTATGGTAGCCAAACTCCGTAGGAAGGCGCCAGCTTCTCCGGACAGGACATCCAATGAAGCTCTGTTGAAGATACACCTCAAAGGTAAGACCTCCTCAGTTGTCGAAACCCGTCAGACCACAAGAGAAGACATCGACGTCCTTCTCAGCACAGTCCCAGGAGCCAGTACGGGGAAAGCTCCCGAAAAACTCTCATGAACCTCCCAAAGCTGCTCCAGTTCTCACCGATGAAGAACTTGGAGAGTACATATTGGCTAATATCGATGCTCCATCCCTCGATGATGTAATCCCTCGGGACAAGATCCCGTATTTTATCAATAAGAGAGTGTCTTTCAATTATTCTAGTCTTCCATATTGGAATACCATGTACACTCTAGATAATGCTCTACAGTCGTTGCAAACACAAATAACGACTGTGAGTCATATAAATCGAGTCATCCTGTAACAAGGAGTCTGTTACATAGTCCTGTCTCAGAACAAGGACGAGACTATTATCTTTGACAAAGTCGAGTGTCACCAAGACCTCCCACCGACGGAGCCAGAACTCGACACCGACAGAATGCAAATCTACCGGTATAACAATCAAACCAATTATCTTATCCAAAAGATGGGTTCCAACTTGAAGAGCGGCCAAGTTCTGAACTACGGCAAAGGTCGATGCCTTCCCCTACGACTTCCAGTGCCAAAAGGGAAGCCGCAAGACTACTATTACCGTACCCGACGGGGGGTAGGCTACATCACGCCTCCAGCAACTCTAGAAGAATTAGAAGTAGAGGATGTCATACATTCTCACTCATCTAAAACTTCAACTTGGGACTCCGACACCAGCATCGGCTCAGTCTTCAGGAAGGTGCATGTCACGCCCCGATTCCGTCGAATCGATAGTCATCCCCCGGGCGTGATGCCGTGCGAACCTAATTTGCGATCGCACAAGGCCTAGTCATAAGGTAATCCGAGACACGAGTTCTAAGAGAGTACGCAGACAAATTGATACACACAATAATTAAAAGAAACTTGATCTTTATTGATAATGAACATCTTTTTACAGACTCCGATACAAGACTCTTTGCCGCGCGGGCTACAACATGACTCGATTACAAAAGAGTGCCGATGAGATAGCCGTTCCATACATTATACACATCCCTCAATATTCACAAGTACTCCATTGACCTGGATGGGAGGGACGCTGAGTCATTTTTCTTGGACTGTCGAGAGCCTTCAAAAGTAGAGTCACTGAAAGAGAGTCTTCGACGCACGGCCGAAGCTTCAAAAGTCACGAACGTCGCCGAGCTAGTTGGTGCGTCCTTCCTGGTTCGCGGGACCTGCAAAGAGCGAGGATCAGCACGATACACATGTACTGGCGAATGGCTAATTAAATCCAAGCTCTGCATTTGATTCAAGAAATTTGTAAACATGTTAGCTAGCTAGTTCAATGATCTTTCTAACCATCCTGTTCGGTTTGCATGTTAACATGTTTTGAGGCAAGCATATGAAATTGTATAACATTGAGCAACTATCAAAATCATCCCGTGCCATGTGCGTTTGTTAAGCAGTGAGAAGGGTGTGGAGGCCACTGGCAATTTCAAGCCATCGCGGACATATAGCTGAGTTAGATGGCGACCCTTTCGCGTCGGGTAGCGAGCCCTGTGCGAAAGTTCCCGTATAACTCGCACCGATGAAGGGCTGGCGCTTACTATACACTCGTTCCTCCCGGGCCGAATCGGTCCCTTGGCCTAGGTAACCGTTCGAGGAAACTACACCTTGTCGACAAGTTGTCCAATGACCATTTTCCTTTGAACTTAGTTGATTCGGTCATTTAGCCGTATCGTTGCGATAAACATTAATTGATTCATTCATTGGTTTGCATAGACCAAGTATAATTGCATAGGGAAGCATGTTTTCCATTTCCAAAACCGGCAGTTCGTTAACAAGTGTTTCATGAAGTATCGTGGCACAATTTTATTGATTCTACATTATTATGACAAGCAATTTATTTACTTCACATATTGAGTTTTGAAGTAGAGGGACGGGACGAAGGAGGTCAGCCACTCGCCTTAGGCTTGCTTCAAGCGAGCGATCGGTTGGCTGCACTGTCGTCGCCTACGTGATCACCTGCAATCGCATAAGCAACTGATTAGAACACTGTGTATTTCAAGGAATTTCGATATGAATGCGAGCTCGAAAACGCATCACGAAAACCTATCGAAAGCATTCACGAAAACGAAAGCCAAAGCCAATTCAAGTGCGGCATGAAAACCAGAGCAACGGGAGGTCTCTCCCGACTCAGCCGCAGAGCCAATCCTCGAGGCGCAACCCGCTGAATATGGGACTTGGTTCCGAAGAAGCCATTCCATAACGTGGAATGGATCTTAATTCAACCGTTCACGTTCGATCGACTTGGCCGATTCTGACCTATCGGTCCCGACCGAATCGATAGCGACAGTGTTCCTTTCTCGCGCACCCCGTGGACGGAGACGGGGCACGATGTAGGGACGGAGCGCTATACCATAACCAACTAATAAAAAGTTTCGTCCTCGAAACTTAAAGATGGAACCTACCTCTGCGAGAACAATGAAGGGAATTTATCCTTCATCTCCGATTCAAGCTCCCACGTCGACTCTTCGACCGAGTGGTTCTTCCAGAGGACGCGGACGAGAGGGATCGCTCGATTTCGCAGCAACTTATCCTTGTGTTCTAAGATTTGTACTGGTTCTTCAACGTAGGATAAGTCTGACTTTAGCTCCAGCTGGCCAAAATCTACCACGTGGCTAGGGTCGTACACGTACTTCCGCAACTGAGAGACGTGGAAGACGTTGTGTACACCTTCAAGCGCCGCCAGTAGGGCGATTTTGTAGGCCACTGGCGCGACCCGTTCAAGTATTTCAAACGGCCCGACGAATCTCGAACTCAACTTTCCTTTCGTGCCGAACCGACTAACTCCCCGCATGGGCGATACTTTGAGAAATACGTGATCGCCTACTTGAAACTCGAGTGGTCGACGATGAATGTCCGCATAGCTTTTCTGCGACTCTGTGCGGTCTTTAATCTTTCCCGAATGAGCTTGACCTTTTCCACCGTCTGTTCCACCAGCTCCGGGCCGAGTATCTGCCGTTCCCCGACTTCATCCCAGCAAATGGGCGATCTGTACTTTCGGCCGTACAAAGCTTCATACGGTGCCATTTGGATGCTGGATTGGTAGCTATTGTTGTATACAAATTCCGCCAGCGGTAGGTGGACGTCCCAGCTTGATTTGAAGTCAATTGCGCAGAGCCGTAGCATGTCTTCGAGAATCTGGTTGACGCGCTCCGTTTGGCCGTCGGTCTGAGGATGGTAAGCTGAGCTGAACTGCAACTTGGTTCCCAGCGCCGACTGAAGGCTACTCCAGAATTGCGACATGAATCGTGAATCCCGATCAGAGACGATGGATACTGGAACTCCGTGGAGCCGAACTATCTCGTCAAGATAAATCTGCGCTAGGCGATCAACGCTCCAAGTAACTTTGATGGCGATAAAGTGCGCTGACTTGGTTAATCGATCGACGATGACCCAGATGGCGTCGTTCCCCCGTGGTGTCTTCGGTAGGCCAACAATAAAATCCATAGTGACATGATCCCATTTCCACTCGGGAATAGCGAGGTTCTGCATCTCCCCGCCCGGTCGCTGATGCTCAGCTTTCACCTGCTGACAGGCCATGCATTGCGACACGAAGAGCGCCATATCTCTCTTCATTCCGTGCCACCAAAAGGTCGTACGGAGGTCCTTATACATCTTGGTACTGCCTGGATGCAAAGTGTATTTCGCATAGTGCGCCTCCGACAGGATCTCCTTTCTGAGTTCTGAATCGTCCGAAACGTATAGCCTACCCTTCAATCGAAGCACGCCGGTTTCGTCTTCCACAAAGTCGGTCGTTCTGCCTGTCGAAATTAGCTCTCGCACTTTCTTCAGGTACGAATCGTTCGTCTGAGCGGTCTTGATCTTATTCAGCAAGCTCGGCTCTAACTGCAACTTTGCCAACTGCACGTTCCGGAATCTGACTCGGAGCTCGATGCCCATCTCTTCAAGGTCGTGTAGCAGTCGGGGGTCAATGGATAACGAGGCAATGTACTTCCGACTCAAAGCGTCCGCCACAACATTTCCCTTTCCCGGCGTGTAGTCGATAGTCAAGTCGTAATCCTTGATTAGTTCCAGCCAACGCCTTTGCCGCAAGTTCAGCTCCTTCTGCGTGAATAGATACTTGAGGCTCTTGTGATCGGTATAGATCGTGCACGCCACACCATAGAGATAGTGGCGCCACAATTTCAACGCAAACACAATCGCCGCTAACTCCAGGTCGTGCGTGGGATAATTTTTCTCGTGCGGCTTTAGCTGTCGGGAAGCAAAAGATATCACCTTGTTCCATTGCATCAGCACACACCCCAAGCCCTGACCGGACGCGTCGCTGAATATCTGGAAACCCTCCGTCCCTTCTGGAAGTGCGAGTATCGGGGCCGAGATGAGCCGTTGCTTCAACTCTTGGAATGCGGCTTCGCAGTCGTCCGACCATTCGAATGCGACTCCTTTCTGGGTGAGGCGAGTCAGAGGCGATGCGATCTTCGCGAAGTCTTTCACGAAGCGTCGGTAGTATCCCGCTAAGCCAAGGAAACTTCGAATCTCGCCGACGGATGCTGGCCGTTTCCAATCGATAACGGCTTCAACTTTCTTTGGGTCGACCGCAATGCCTCAGCAGAAATGATGTGTCCGAGGAATGAGACGCTGCTAAGCCAAAATTCACATTTGCTTCGCTTCGCATATAGTTGGTTTTCTCGAAGGGTCTGAAGTACGGTCCGCAGATGCTCAGTGTGTTGTTGCCGATTCTTCGAGTAGACGAGTATATCGTCGATAAAGACTACTACGAACTTGTCGAGGAATGGACGGAACACCCGATCCATTAAATCCATAAAAGCAGCAGGGGCGTTCGTTAGACCGAACGGCATTACCAGGAACTCGTAATGGCCGTATCGAGTACGGAAGACAGACTTCGGCACATCATCCGGCTTGATCTTGAGTTGATGGTAACCCGAACGTAAATCAATTTTAGAGAACACCGTGGCACCTTGGAGTTGATCAAACAGATCATCTATGCGGGGCAGGGGGTATTTGTTCCGGACGGTGGCTTTATTCAGCTCGCAGTAGTCGATACAAAGACGCATAGAGCCGTCCTTCTTCTTGACAAACAGTACGGGCGCTCCCCATGGCGAGACGCTGGGTCGGATGAATCCCTTGTCGAGCAATTCCTGTAACTGCACCTTGAGTTCTTTAAGCTCTGAAGGGGCCATTCTGTACGGGGTCTTCGAGATCGGTCGAGTGTCGGGGAAGGTATCGATAGTGAACTCAATCTCTCGATTGAGCGGCATGCCGGGCAGCTCGTCCGGGAACACATCGGGGAATTCTACCACAACGTCAGTCTGACCCGCGTTTGCACCATCCTGTCGCATGTCTCGAACGGAAGCTAGATAGCCTTCGCACCCGGAATACAGCATCCGTCGAGCAGATATTGCAGAGATCACCATGCAGGTCGGCGACGCCTCACCACACGAGTAGCAGAATTCAGGCACTCCCGGTATGCGGAATGTGACTTTCTTTTCAGCGCAGTCTATGGTTGCGTTACACGGACCAAGCCAATCCTTCCCCAGAATGATATCGTAGTCCTTTATATTTAGAACTATCGCATCGAGACTGACCTTTTGACTACCTATACAGATGATTCCGCCTCTGCAGACTAAATTCGCAGCTAGTGGCATGCCCGACGGGATGTTAACAGTAAGCTCAAGACCGAGCGGTGTCAGGGGAAATTTGTGCTCGGCGGCAAAGTCCGCCGATATAAAACTATGCGTGGCACCTGAATCAAACAATACACGAGCAGGTTTATTATTGAATTGCAGTATACCTGTCACGACTGTGTCAGATGCGAACGCTTCGTCTCGGGTCATGGCGTAGACACGGCCCTGAGCATTAGGGCGACGGTCTTGGCCATTCTGTGGTACGGTCGGTGGAGCCCGAGGTGCTTGGCCTCGGTTCTTCTTCGGGCAGTCGCGTACGGTATGGTCGTCTCGGCCGCACCCGAGGCACGTACCGTTCTTCAGTCGGCACTCGCTGATCAAGTGTCCCTCCTTGGCGCAGAAAGTGCAGACCACTCGATCCTTCGTCTGGTTGCCGCCTCCGTTGCCACGATTTTGACGCTTGTGTGCGTTGTTGCCTCCCGCATTACTATGGCATTTGTTATTAAAGTGAACAGCGCCGGTAGTAGTAGGAGGATACTCGGACTCCAGACGGATGGCGTGGTTGAGTGCCTCGCCCATGGTTTTGTATTCGGCCACCGAAACATGCGCACGGATGGTTGAACGCAGGCCCACTTCGAATCGTCGAGCTCGGCTGGCGGTGGTAGGTAGGAAGTCCCCAGCAAATTTGGCCAGTTTGTTGAATTTGGCCGCATATTGTCGTACCGTCATATTGCCCTGCTTTAACTGCATGAACTCATCTTCTTTTTTCTGTCGCACGGCTGCGGAAAGATATTCAGTCTCGAACGCCTTTTTGAATGTCGCCCATGAGATCGCCGCCGTCTCGTCTTCACGTCGAATTGTCCGCTTCTGTACAGCCCACCAATCGTGCGCTTTCATTCGAAGTAGAAGTTGAGCACACGCGACTTTCTTTGAGTCCTCGACACCCAGAAGCTCGAACTTATCTTCCAGCTTCTCCAGCCAGTCGATCGCCACCGCGGGATCTTCTGTGCCATTGAAGGAAGTGCGACAGCTTTTCGTGAATTTTGACACGTCGAAGTTAGAACTTCTCGGTGTTGCAGGTGAGAGCACGGGCGCCTCTGGTTCAGCTTCGTTGGATCGAACCGCAGGCTGGGTCACGACAGGTATCATCGTTGAGTTGTTGTTGCCGACGACCGACTGTACGATCTGCTGGAGGGTAATCAGCTGCTGTTGCTGCAGCTTGAATTGAGCCTCGATCCGATTCTCAAATTGAGCCTGACGAGCCTCCGCTTGCTGACGATGGAGCTCGTTTTGACGTTGCTGCATTTCAAGCATTTGCAGCATACGTTACATCGGGTCGCCGGAAGGTCCGGCTACAGCAGGCGTCATTCCCGTTGGGTTGACGGAATGCTCGGGTCCAGAAGCATTCGAGCCGCTGGAAGCGCTCATCTCGTCTTCTGCCTGAGCTCCCGTAACTGCAGGGAAAAGGAAAGGCAACTCTCGTTAGTTTCAGAAAATATCCTGGGTTCAGCATATGGAACAACTCTTCTCATCGACACGAGGTCAACGGTTGGAGACTAGAACTCGACACTGGAGGCCAAGGACGTAAAGCTGTGCTCTGATACCATTATGTCACGCCCCGATTCCGTCGAATCGATAGTCATCCCCCGGGCGTGATGTCGTGCGAACCTAATTTGCGATCGCACAAGGCCTAGTCATAAGGTAATCCGAGACACGAGTTCTAAGAGAGTACGCAGACAAATTGATACATACAATAATTAAAAGAAACTTGATCTTTATTGATAATGAACATCTTTTTATAGACTCCGATACAAGCCTCTTTGCCGCGCGGGCTACAACATGACTCGATTACAAAAGAGTGCCGATGAGATAGCCGTTCCATACATTGCACACATCCCTCAATATTCACAAGTACTCCATTGACCTGGATAGGAGGGACGCTGAGTCATTTTCCTTGGACTGTCGAGAGCCTTCAAAAGTAGAGTCGCTGAAAGAGAGTCTTCGACGCACGGCCGAAGCTTCAAAAGTCACGAACGTCGCCGAGCTAGTTGGCGCGTCCTTCCTGGTTCGCGGGACCTGCAAAGAGCGAGGATCAGCACGATACACATGTACTGGCGAATGGCTAATTAAATCCAAGCTCTGCATTTGATTTAAGAAATTTGTAAACATGTTAGCTAGCTAGTTCAATGATCTTTCTAACCATCCTGTTCGGTTTGCATATTAACATATTTTGAGGCAAGCATATGAAATTGTATAACATTGAGCAACTATCAAAATCATCCCGTACCATGTGTGTTTGTTAAGCAGTGAGAAGGGTATGGAGGCCACTGGCAATTTTAAGCCATCGCGGACATATAGCTGAGTTAGACGGCGACCCTTTCGCGTCGGGTAGCGAGCCCTGTGCGAAAGTTCCCGCATAACTCGTGCCGATGAAGGGCTGGCGCTTGCTATACACTCGTTCCTCCCGGGCCGAATCGGTCCCTTGGCCTAGGTAACCGTTCGAGGAAACTACACCTTGTCGACAAGTTGTCCAATGACCGTTTTCCTTTGAACTTAGTTGATTCGGTCATTTAGCCGTATCGTTGCGATAAACATTAATTGATTCATTCATTGGTTTGCATAGACCAAGTATAATTGCATAGGGAAGCATGTTTTCCATTTCCAAAACCGGCAGTTCGTTAACAAGTGTTTCATGAAGTATCGTGGCACGATTTCATTGATTCTACATTATTATGACAAGCAATTTATTTACTTCACATATTGAGTTTTGAAGTAGAGGGACGGGGTGAAGGAGGTCAGCCACTCGCCTTAGGCTTGCTTCAAGCGAGCGACCGGTTGGCTGCGCTGTCGTCGCCTACGCGATCACCTGCAATCGCATAAGTAACTGATTAGAACACTGTGTATTTCAAGGAATTTCGATATGAATGCGAGCTCGAAAACGCATCACAAAAACCCATCGAAAGCATTCACGAAAACGAAAGCCAAAGCCAATTCAAGTGCGGCATGAAAACCAGAGCAACGGGAGGTCTCTCCCGACTCAGCCGCAGAGCCAATCCTCGAGGCACAACCCGCTGAATATGGGACTTGGTTCCGAAGAAGCCATTCCATAACGTGGAATGGATCTTAATTCAACCGTTCCCGTTCGATCGACTTGGCCGATTCCGACCTATCGGTCCCGACCGAATCGATAGCGACAGTGTTCCTTTCTCGCGCACCCCGTGGACGGAGACGGGGCACGATGTAGGGACGGGGCACTACAGTGCAGTCAGCCAACATGACATCCGTACATCCTTTAAAAGATAAAGACGACGATCAAACAGGAGAGTTCTTCGAAGACGAACCCTGGGCTCAACTCCTAGGCGCGCAATGGGATTCTCGCTTTGAATTGTGAGAACTCCCTACCGAAGATGAAGTCGAGCAGATCGACCTTGGGGATGGATCTTCATCCAAACCCATCTTCATCAGCAAGAGCTTGGTGGGGGAGGACAGAGAATCCTTGATCCACCTGGTCAAAGAATATATCGACGTCTTCTCCTGGAGCTACAAAGACATGCCGGGACTCGACCCACAAGTCGTAATGCATAAGCTTAACATCTTACCTGACGTTAAGCCCGTTAAGCAGCAACAACGGCGCTTTCGTCCTAACATCATGGATGCCATTGACAAAGAGATCGACATGCTCTTAGACAGCAGATTCATTCGTGAAGAACAACACCCCGGCTAGGTAGCCAACATCGTCCCCGTCACAAAAAGAATGGGAAGATTCGAGTCTGTATCAATTTTCGGGACCTTAACTCTGCATGCCCAATGGATGAGATCCCACTCCCAATCACCGACGTAATGATCGACAACACATGTGGCTTCGAGCATATGTCCTTCATGGACGGCTACTCAGGCTACACTCAGATCAAGATATTCCCAGACGACGAGAAGCACACGTCATTCAGAACTCCTAAGGGGGTTTACGCTACACAGTAATGCCCTTTGACTTGAAGAATGCAGGTGCCACATACCAATGAGCTATGAGCACCATCTTCTGTCAACACCTTCGTAAGACAATCAAGTGCTATGTTGACGATATCGCCGTCAAGGGCCATCTTAGGGGCGAACACCTACGAGACCTGAAGACAATCTTCGACCTTATACGTGCGCATCAGCTTAAAATGAATCCTGCTAAATCCTTCATTGGGGTTTCTAGTGGAAAGTTCTTGGGCTTCATCATCACGACGAAAGGCATTCATGCCGACCCCGAGAAGACTAAAGCCATTCTAGATATAGACCCTCCGAAGAACCTCAGAGAACTTCGAGGCCTATAAGGACGACTCGCCTACATCCGGAGGTTTATCGCGAACCTTTCTGGAAAACGTTAACCCTTCACCAAGCTTATGAAGCAAGGAATTTCTTATGTCTGGACGGAAGAATGTCAGAAAGCTTTCGACAACATCAAAGGTTATCTGACAAGTCCCCCAGTCCTGGTGGCACCCGTCGCAGGCAAACTATTCTTGCTTTATGTCTGTGTAATGGACCATTCCCCTGGCACTTTGTTCGCCCAGAACAACGAAGTAGGCCATGAGCAGGCCATCTACTACCTCAACAGGATGATGGTTGGGGCCGAACACCGGTACAACCTCATAGAAAAAGAGTATCTAGCCTTGGTGTTCGCCTTCCAGAAGACTCGCCACTATGTCTCAGGAAAAACATTCCATGTCATCTCCCGAGTCAATGCACTCATAATTCTCATGATAAAATCGGAAGCGCTAAACTCTCGGTTGGCTACGTGGGCGATATTATTGACACCATATGACATGGTATTCGTACCGTAAAAGGCTGTCAAGGTCCAAGCATTGGCCGACTTCCTAACCGCGCACCCAATCCCATAATCGTCCAGGCTCTACAAAGGTATTCCCAATGAGGTGCAAGAAGCAAACATTACCGAAGAAAGCCCTGTCTGGCGGATGTTCTTCGACGGTGCTTCCAGAACAGGCCCCAAAGGCCAAATTATCGTAGGAGTGGGGGTGTTCTTAATCTCTTCCGATAAACTGGTCATCTAGAGTGCATATTCTCTTTCAGAACCATGCTCCAACAATGTTACAGAGTACAACGCCCTCATCATGCGGCTTCAGTTAGCAAGACAGCTGGGGGTGGACTACCTTCAATCTTACGGCGACTCAAAGCTCGTCGTCAATCAAGTCCGGGGACAATATGAGGTCCACCAAGAAGACCTCATCCTCTATCACAAAGCAGCGTTGGACATCATCTCAACCTTCGCAGAATTCTTCATAGAGCAAGTGCCTGGCCTGCAAAAATTGTAAGATGATGCTTTGGCCGGTCTCGCAGCCTCATTGGCTGCACCCGTCGGGACTCAACACTTCTTACCCTAGAAATAATTTGTGCATGCGGACAACTCATGCCATAGACGTAGACCCTGGCATCAACGTCAGAGACTTGAGGTTTCCATTCATCGACTTTGCTGTCTACAAAATCATCCCGGAAGACTCAAAGGAGGTAGTCTCAGTCAGAAGGCTTTTTCTCCGGTTCTAATACGATACAGACTCCAAAATACTGTACCGGTGCTCCTACGATGGACTTCTCCTCCGATGTCTATCTAATGAAGAAGCAGCCGAAGTGCTTCGAGAAGCTCATGACGGAATGTGCACGCCGACTTCATCCACAGACCGTTAGAGCCTCTACACCCGACGGTTGCCTCTTAGCCATTTGAAGTCTGGAGAATGGATCTAGTGGGGCCTATCACTCGTCATTCGTCAAGGGAACACCGTTTTATCATGGCAATCACCGACTATTTCTCTAAATGGACGAAAGCAGTACCTCTCACAGAGGTAAAAATCTCAAAAGTGATCAGCTTCATCAAGCATCACGTCATCTACTATTTTGGGTTACCTCGAAGGATTATCTACGACAACGGCCCACAATTCATCAGCCATATGTTCAGTAGGTTCTGCGACAAGAACCGTATTCAGAACGTGGCATCAACCGCTTACAATCCGACAACGAACGGATTGGCTGAAGCTATTAATAAGACCATCGTCAAGCTACTCAAAAAGGTCGTGCCATCCAACAAGCGTGACTGGGACGAAAAGCTCAGCGAATGTCTTTGGGCCTATCGCATAACGGTACGAACCCCGACGAAAAATACACCATTCTTCCTGGTTTACGGGAGCGAAGCAGTGTTACCTCTGGAGATTCAAATACCCTCTATACGGGTGGCGATCACAAATCAGTTGACGGAAGAATACAATCAACGTCGCCATCTGCAAGAGTTGGAAGCCCTGGACAAAAAATGTCTCTTGGCTCAATAACGCATGAACTTTATCAAGCCCACATATCACAGGCTTTCAATAAAAGAGTCCGACAGAGGGCTTTCCAAGTGGGCGACCTGGTTCTGGCAGTCAGGTGTCACGACCCGCACCCACCGTGGGAGTACGAGTACGTAACAGCGCCCAGCCTATGCCAAAGTGTCGGCGGTAGAACGCTGTTCTAGGTCATGAACTATAACTGACTAACATGAAAATACTCTCCAAAAGGAGGCCAACACAGAGGTACAACTCAATCACTATCTAGAGATAGAATATGGCACAATAAATAGATAAGAAAATCCTCAACTGAGGTACAACAGAAAGGAATAACAAGCTCAACATCTACCAGTCCAATATCTCTAAGAATATACAACTCTGGAAATAAAGACAACAGCTATACATGAAAAGAGAACAGGCTAAGCTATCTATACTAAGCAAGGTGTCGTCCTCAGCAGCTGCCTGAACCTCCCCAGGGGTCCGGGTCGCGGGTGTCATCTAGGTAAACTCCAAGGTAAGGGGTGCAGGGTTCCTCATTATCCTCTGTAAAATTTTCAACAGGTCCAGTCAGGACGGAGCGAGCACAATACATCTCACGCAGATCATAACAGGTTAGAAAATATAAACATGCAAGAGAGTACGATACATGAAACTAAAAGAAGGTACATGATGTAAACAGGAAGAGAACTGTAATAGAAATATCTACTATAAGTAGAGAGCTACCAGTGACTAGTGATTTAGAGTACAAAGTCGACATGTGAACGGCTTGATTTGCACATGGCTATACTAAAGAGGTGTACATGGCTATTCTACTTTGGAATTGTTCACATGACTATTTATACTCTCCCAAGCCCCAATCAATACACAAGGATCCAGACAGGTTATGTTACGCACATAATTTTCACATGAAGCCCATAGATGGGTGTACATGAAGTATTCACGAGGCTCAGAGAACTGAGTGCACATGAATTCCACACGAAGGCCCACGAAGGGTGCACATGAAGTATAGGTTATACATGAGATTCATCGAAAACACGACCGATCATGATAGCACATGAGAGTACACAAGCAAGCACGAACGAGCATGAAGCACATGATAAACATGGATAACATGAGAGCGAGGAATACACGATGTACATGAAACACATGACACAATGTATCCGATGCTCCCGAGGGGGATAACATCTCAAGCAAGGATCCATATAGTACCAATCCGTGATAATGTCGTGACAGCATGAAATAAGGTAAACTAGAGCAGGAATATAATTCTAAGCAAGTTATGAAATGATCAGAGAATGTACTCGTCTGGTATCTGAATAGCTGTGAAAATGTACTATCCGAGATGAGGTACCTGGCTCATAGTTAGAGCAACACAAGTCACAACAAGACCAGAATGGTATAATGAAGTCCTACTATGCATTCTACATGATTCTAGGTCGATCTAGTCCAAAGTCAACTCTTGGTCAACTCTGGTCAACTGCACTAGTCAAACTAGGTCAACTATGGTCAAAATAGTCTAAACTCAACTAACTAGGTCTAACAAGTCATTCTAGGCTCTATCAAGCCTCTACTAGACAACATCCATCATTCCAAGGCTATACAAGCCAAAAACAAGCCACACATTATAGGCAACATCACATTTAGCTATCTATCATGAATTTCATATATATATACATGAATATAGGCTTACACCTATAGATATACAACATATATATATATAGAGCACTATATACAGAGAGAGATAGAAAAGGGTATGTAAGGTGTTCATGTAGGCAATGTGTTCAGAAATTAGGAGGTTTTAGGACATGCATTGTATTCATGTATACATTGCATACATATATGCATAAATACATATAGATTTATGGTACCTATATTATATACATTATAACATTTATATTCTCATATATGCATAAGGAGGGAAAAGAGAGGGTAAAGTAGAGCATGTGTGTGTGTGTAGAGTGTCCAATGCATAGAAGGGTTAATGAATAACCATGTGTCATGATATTGTGTGGGTATGTGTTCCAAGGTGATAGGAAAGTGGGGGGGGGGGTAGGCTAGTGTGTGTTATAGATTGACAGTGTACAAATAAGAATGTAGGTAACAAGCTTCAGGTTTAATATCTAATAATAGTTCAATTGAAATTAATCTCTAGTAGTTAGCATATCCAAAGTCCATTTCAACCCCATTATTCAACATAGTTAAGAAAAGGAATTTTTAGGTTGTAGTAAAACTGGAAAACAGTAGAATTAAATACAGGATATCTTTGCAATCAAAGGAAAACTGGAAGGCAATTAACTTCAAGAAATGAGCCAAACTCCTTCCCAGGTAATGAAACTTCAACTCAGAAATCAAGGACAAGGAAAAATCAGTTTGCTGTTAATGTAAAAAGAAGAAAGGAAATCCATGTGCAGTGTACAGTCAGGTAATCTCAGTGAACCAAAGAGATCAATTCATCTCAGTTTTAAATCAATCTAATGGCTTACATCTATTCTCAGTTCATACAATCCAGTTTTAAGGAGAAGGAAAATTAGCTAACATGTTATTATCCATTAAACTAAACTAACAGGAAACAAACAGAGAACATTGTATATATGAAATAGGAGACAGTACAATTTCTTAGATTTCAGGTTTTTTACAAGCAAGATAAAACTCAGGATTGAGGAAACAGTAAAAGGAAATAACTCTCAGTTTTTAAACTCAAAATCTCAGTAAAAAGTTCCCACACCAAATCAGATTTCGAAGGTTAACCCAACAGCTCAAAACAACACCTAGATACACATGAATACTATATAACAGTCCCTATAATAAATTTCCTGATTTTGAATCAAAACCACATCAAACAACCCAATCAGTGATTTCCTATCATTAACACAATCCAAGTGAACTAATACCATGCCCAAGAATAAAACATGAGATTTCAAGAATCAAAATTCAGTTGAAGAAGGGAAAGAAAATCAATACGAACTGCAAGTATCAGTTGACAGTGTCTGTGTATCAACAACCCCATGTTCGAAATCCCATTTCAGAAATTAAGGCCTAATCTAATATGTAAAACAAATCTAACAGGAACTATTAGACATGTAGGATCAATCAATATGGCAAAAAAAATCATTAATTAAACAGTTGAAATCTGGAATGAAAGGTTTTCGAAAAAAAGAATACAAGGCTGTGTATCAGTTGCTTCAAACAGTCATCTCACATGTCGAAATCCATTTTTATGAACATAAAACCTATTCTAATAAGTAACACCAATCTACCATAAACTAATACACATATTGGTGAACTAATTTACTCATTTAATCATTAATAAAAACAGGAAACGAAAATCAATTTCAGAATTAACATTTCAGCCATATGGGTATCAGTGAAATGACAGTGTTCAATAGGAAGTTCAAATTTTCGAATTCAAATCACATATAATTAACAAACAAAGGGTTGGTACAATGTATCATGCTTGTGAGAGTACTATTAAGTGCATTCGTGTCCAAGAATTGGACACGAATCGTGTCCAAACAAACACGTGTACACAGACACTGACAGTGCACGAACAATCGTCGTGCACGCGTGCACGCATGTCCCGCGCGTGACACATTCCACGTGGTGACACTTGGCCTTGCATACACGTGCACCAGGGGTAGAGCTACCCCTAGGACCGCCTGTACAGTATCCACGACACGTGTCGTGTCCGTGTCAGCTGCGTATCAGTGCGCAAACTGTGCGCACACAGCTGCCCGCACGTGGCTCGTGCGACCAGTACGGGGGCGATTGCGCCACGCACACTCCACGAGGTACTCCCAAAATTTGGAAGCACGATGATAGTCATTGCCCCTAGGCTCACACCAAGTTTCAGGTCACGACGTGTCCTGTGTCGAGAGAAAACGAGCCCGTGATGCAGGACACAGTGTACGTGTGTGCACGGCGTGTCCAACCTAGAATTCTGACACAAAAGGACACTAAAACACTAGGACACCTTCACAAATATTAATGTACACATCATGATCTACAAATACATGTAATTACATTTCAAAAATATGAAAATAAATTCCTATGTGGCATTTCTACAAACACTTAGTGTATCACTATGATACGTGTCCAATATGGACACGAAATGGACACGAATTATGCCCAAATTTTGGGAACAGCTAGAAAACCCTAAATCCTAACCTTATATGCAAAGAAATTAGGGAAAACTATGAGTTTAGATGATTTCCCTATTGAGTATCAAAACTCAAGAAAAGCTTCAAAGAGGGGATTCCAAATGGCAACTCCAAATCTCCAAATTGCATGTAAACTGAGGTGCTCCTCCAAAATCAGTATATAAACAGAAATTAGATCCTATTGCAAAAGACTAGGACTAAAAAGGAGCTAAAATGAATTAATTAGGAATTTCTAAGGTTGGAGATTTACCTATTCCAAAACTTGAGATCTATTTCCAATAGAGGCTAACCCTAAATAAAAGAGGCATTAAATAGGGGTGGGAATCCCTAGGTTGGCTGCCATGGGTGGGTTTTATTTGGTTTTGGGCCTAAGTCATAGGCCTATGGCTTAAACACAAGTCTCAAAATTGATAAATCATAAGTCATTGACTTATGCCATAAGTCATGAACTAGTTTTATTAAAGTAATCCTTCCTACCTTAAGACCAATCTCTAATGACTAAAAGTAGGTTGACTAGAGTTAGACTAGGGTTACCAACTTGGGTTAGTTCTAGGTTAGTCTACAAGTCTCAACTAGTCATGACTAACACAACACATAGCAATATTTAATTAATATTAAAATCACACAAATTTCCATAAATCATAATAAATTCAAATAAATCCTAAAATGCCCAAAATACTCTCTAGGCTAGAATGTACTAGTCAAACATCCTAATCTCATGGCTAGGCTCTAAGGTTACACTAGTCAAACACCAAAATCATAAGTCATGATCTAAGATAGTCTTAAAATGATTAAAAATCACCAAAAATCATATAAAATTTTAAATACCATAATTAAATAAATTAAATAAATTAAATATAAAATATCAAAATTACCCTCATCTGAAAAACTGGGTGTTACAATCCTACCCACCTTATAAAAATTTCGTCCTCGAAATTAAGATGGTAGCAGGTCTTCTAGGTCAAACCTCCCACAAACAAAGTCTCAAACATACCGTCAGATAATCATATGCGTCTATCCAAATCATGATACTCAGAATCTTCGTCGTGCTAGTGAGCAAGGCTAGATAATCACAGAGTCCTCGACTAAGGCACATACCTCGAGAATCATGGTATTTAAAATTTTTGCATTGCCGCATGCTTGGCAGCGAAAACCTTAAATTCTCACGCCCGAGAAATACGTCCTAAATCTGACTATATGTCCTCACTATGCCAGCTAAATACGACTATCGAAGATTCTAGATATCCATAACTGGGTGACCTAGCCCATATGATTTATCTCAGAAGAAAATTAAATATAACTTAAGAACAACAGGACAAAATTGATAAATCAACAAGGAACAGAAGGAATCGAAATTTCAAGGCAGTATGAGAGGCAATTGCGGAAAGAAAATTGGATAGATCGGAACCTGCAGCAAGATCTCTACTGGCCTGAGCATCCTCGACTGTCCTGGCGAAAGCTCGCCCTCGCTGGCCTCCTCTGGCCTGCTGCTGATGCTGCATATACCTCTGCTTCTGAGTCGGTAAGGGTAATCCCGTCTGCTGGTCTACCGGAGCCCTAGCTCCTGCTCCCCGAACTGTCGGTCCTGATGACTCGGGACACTCTCTCAGACGATGATCGGGTCCTCCGTAAAGCAAACATCTGCCCAACCTCTTTCGGCACTCGCCCTAACCATGTCCTGGTCTCTTACAGAAGGGACAAATAATAACTAGTTGCTGCTCCGGGGCCTGCTGCTGAATCTGTGGCTGCTGCGTCTGCTGAAAGAGTACACGGTCCTGAAACTGCCGCTGCTGAAGGTAGACCCTCGGCTGCTGATACTGCTGCTGAAACTGCTGCTGAAACTGCTGCAGAAACTGCAGAGGTAGCATCTGCTGCGGATACTACTGCTGACTCTGCAAATGGGGCACCTGCTGTTGAATCTGTAGGTGGGACCTCTTAGCCGGTCCCGCACTGCCACTAGCTCCCTGAGTATCTCGCATCCTCTTCTCCTTCAGCCCAAGATCGTCCTCCGCTGTCATGGCCCCTACCAGAATCTGCTCAAATGTGGCGTCGCGGTCGCTCTTGGTATATGACTTGATCTCTCCGATCAAACCCCTGCGAAACCTTCTCGCCTTCCCGACCTCGGTAAGATCCTCGATGAATCTGCTCAAACGGCTGAACTCTCCAGCGTACTCCTCAACGGTCTGGTTCCCCTGAACCAAACTTTTGAACTACGCCTCCAAAGCACGGAGTGCGTATCGGGAAAGAATTTCTCCTTGAACAGTTTCTTGAACGCTGCCCAAGTCTGACCGGCTGTACCAACCCTCGGGTCCGTCTGGTACCAGGTACGGGCCAAGTCCTGCATCTGACTGGCGGCTGCCTCGATCTGTAATCTTGCTGGTATATGTGCCAATCAGAATATCTCCCATCTTCTTGAAGGAATGGATGTCTGGAGTCCTCGGCTGATACGGCTGCATCTGGCCTCCCTGTGGCTGAGCAGCCACCAGCTCCACTGTCGTCCTAACCAACTGGTGAGCATCTTGTATGCTCTGTCGGATATCAGCAGACTGGCTCTGCTGAATCTGTTGCTGAAACTCCATGAATCGCTGGAAGAGGGTAAACATCTGAGCCGCATCTACTGTCCCTGAAGGTAACTGCTGCTGAGTCATATCTAGAATGATGGGGGAGGACCTTCGAACAGGTGGAGGTGCACTCCCAAAAGCTGCAGAAGCTCCTATATGAGCTGAAATAGGGGTGCTGTGGTCCCAGCGTCCACGATCAGGCGAGGGGTGGTAGGCCTCTCACCAGCGTCTGCTGAGCCAGAGCGATGCGATCGTGTCTCAATCACCATCCTGGAGACAGATCAAACAAGGAATCAATACTGAGATAGAAACGATAGTTCAGGGGAGGACAATTATTCAAGGAAGTATCAGGAATTTAGATAGCAGGAATCCAGTTAGAGTTTTTCCTAATGTGATTGAGTACCTCAAAATAACTCCTAATCCTACTGCAGGCTGTAGTGGTACTCTAGTTCGAATACTACTACACAAACTTGACCTGCATGGGCCACCACTAAAATCAGGAGACCGATCATGATGACTAACAAAATACCAGGAAAGTCCGAACCCAAATGGGAAGGACCCTTCATCATAGAGACGGTCTCAAACGGTGCTTATCGTCTCGCTCAAGCTAATGGGGACTTGTTCATGATGCCCATCAATGACAAGTTCCTGAAAAAGTACTATTCTTGACCTCCGTCGGGAATGTACTACCTCTCTCCAGAGGGAGGACTGGTGAACTTGACCAAACCAAGTTCACACCCCTTCTTTGACAAATCATATGCTTCTGGAACCCAGCTGTTTTGTTGTATTCTATCCCCAGTAGAGGGACAACCATGTCCACATCACCTCTGAGTTGTCTCTCTACACCTCATCAAGCAGGATCCTGTACCGTGTAAGATCATGCTTAAGGCAATGTTTACCACGTCCACATCACCTCTTAGTAAACATTTCATACAACAATCCCTGTGTTGTTACACCATAGAACATCTACATCCATATTACCTCTGAGTTGTTCTATAAACCCCCACAAAGTTTACTCTTACCACGACCATATTACCTCTGAGTAGGAAAACTCCATCATTTTAGCCCATATTTACCATGTCCATATTACCTCTGAGTAAATATGTTGGTTCTCTCTCTCAACTTATCATCCCTACATAAAACCAAGGTACGCCAAGGGTGATAAGTCCACAAAATTTTAGTTCGTCACAAGAAACGAATAAAGTAAGAGTTCTTTTATTTCTCCATCCAACAAAGATTACATCAGCATTGGAATGGAACAAAAGCAAAAGCTACATCTCAGAAAGGGAACAAAGATCAGAGACATTAAAAAAAAAATCGACTTTGGCCTCAGCAAAGACCGCAAGTCAGATGATGAATCCCTACAGCCAGGGATCGTAGTTACGTTGAGGCATGTACCACTCCTTCATCCATTTCGCATATGAAGGCTCGAACTGGTTGATGTCCTCTTCCGGGACAGGAGTGTCAGAACTCCCGGTATTTCTATCTTCTGGCGCTAGTTCCTCCTTAACAATGGCCTCGACTTTCGAAATTACTTCCTCGTCAATGGCCGTCGGTTCGTCCTTGATTTCAACTTTGGGAGTCACCTCCTCCTTAATGTACACCTCTCATTTGATAAAAGGAAACGGTGTCTCCTTCTTTACAATGGCCTCTGTCTTCGGCGTGGAACCTGCAAACAGAACAAAAGGAAGAAGTCAGCACGCACCAAAGGCGCATTAGCAACCTGACGCAATGTCGGGGTCGAAATCCATGCGTACAGATCAGATCCAAGCTTCGGTGCATCATCAGGACCTAAGTTCATGCGCGTCAGCTAAAAGGGCTTCGGCGCATCATCGGGACAAAAGTCTATGTGCGTTGGCCAAAATACATCGGCATAAGGTAACTCATCTGTAGTCGGGTTGCCCCAACATCACTGCAACAAAGACCAAGGCAAGAGAACACCCACCGAACACTTCCAGCCGAACGTCGGCGTGGGTCGCCATGACGACGGGGGCGTCCTCCGTGTCGACCTCCAAGGGTTCCTTTTCCCTGTTCCTTCTTCGGCCAGCACCACCGCGAGAAGTTTTGGGAGCAATTTCTCGAAAGAGTTAAGGGTTCTCGGAGAAGAAAACGAAGAAGAAAATAGCTCTGAGGAAGAAGAAATCTTTGACAGAAAGTAGAAGACTCCCTCTCCTCGCAGTCACCTATTTATAGGCTTGGCCCCGTACGTAAACTGATGAGGCGTGACATCAGCAATCAGTCGCTTCGGGCCTCGTAAAATCGATGACTGCTTATCTTCAAAATATCAACATTAATCTTTCCTGAGATCGATGCATTATCTCTTTATAAGAAACATGTGCCCTAGCAGTATGCGCATAAGCAACAAGCGTCCCCACAGTGACGCACAGAACGACTATACGCCAAGAAGAGCCATGCGCCTAGGCGAAGGGCATTGACCTCGAGTCGTTACTTCCCATGCTTCTTGTTCAAAGTCTTCCAAAATATGACAGAAAGTTTTAAAAACTTTGAAAGAGGTCTTGTAGAAGCATGGAATTTCAGGAGCATCTATAGGCCAGAATTTCTATGCGCTTAACAATATGCGGCTAGACTCAAACATGCGCCAGGGAGTTCAAACAAAGTACTTAGCACAGCAAAGGCAACAAAAGTATAGACATCAAAAAAAGGCTTTTATTTCATATGAAAGTCTATTACATGTCTAAAAAAAGGCTTTACAAAGGAGAACTTCTACAAAAAGAAAGATCCTAAAGCTACAGTCAGGCGCAGCAACTGCCATGCATCCCATGCCAGGCGCATCATCCGTCAAACGCATCACTCTGATGTCTCATCCAGGAGTATCATATCGTCATTATGGCGTAGGTACAACAGAACCAATCAACCCTTGTCTAGCAGAAGAATGAGCTTTCCTAGCTCGACAAAGATCGCGGTACGACACCCCGGTCTTCGGAAGCAACAGGCACACTTGGCAGCCTGTAGAGCTTCAAGCATAATGAAAGATGGAGCGCGGCCACCCCGATCTTTGGATGCAACAGGCACCATCAGCCTGTGTCGGGGCTCGACGATTTCGATATTTGGATGCAACAGACACTATCACGGAAGCTCAGAGCGATGGGAAGACTGGGGCAGCGCATCTTCACAATCGGAAAGAGCTCGTCATCAAGAATTCTACAAAAACTGAGTTCGACTGTTCACCAAGCGGAGCTCCGGCCAAGTTTACCTTCATATTGAAATGAAGAATGGAAGCAAAGCTTTCATTAATGCGGCTATTTATAAGCACGGGCAGCCTACACCCGAGTGCCAAATGACCAACTTTCCAAATTCTATGCAATAAATTTACATTAATAGAAAATGCATTTGTCTCCTCGTATTTAGCTAAATTAAATCCTCAAAGAACTCAACAGACGGGCCAAAGAGGATGCGACACCTGGCTGATGCGCCATCAATATCATGCACTCCTCAGGGATGCACTCAAATGGGCCAGAGACCCATGCGCCCAAAGGGGCACTAACCGATGCACCCTCTTTAAACTGATCACCATCAAGCATTTAATGCTGATTGACAAAGACGACAACGCATTCCAAGAGCCGTCTAATCAGCAGCCCTTTGCAGAAAATAAAGAGCCGCTGATGTCAGCACCTTTATTATACCTTGGGTCGGCAATACCTGCCACGTGGCCGTTCGATCATTCGTATGCTCCTCGTGGCCATGCGCCCAGAAGAGGACGTGCACCCCAGTGGTCATACGCCCCCTCAGCTCACTTCTGATCTTAAGCAACAGAAGACTAAGCTCTGCATGCACCTCAAAAGCCATCCGCCTGGACTTGCTTATGACTCCTAAAAGTCATGAGACCAAGTCGCCTCTCCTGCACCTGATCCTAGGCTCACCCTGATGTGAACCTCTGCATGCGCCTCAAAAGCTATACGCCCAGACTTGTCTATGATGCCTAAAATTATAGGACTAAGTCGCCTCCAAGCATCCGATCCAAGGCGTACCCCGACAGATCATTCTCCTCCAAAACGAAGATCTTTGAGCCACATGCACATGCCACGCGTCCTTTGACTCAGTTCTATTCAAAGAATTAGTGCTAACCACCGAAGATCTTAGCAACAATCAAATCTCAGCAACTTCCACGTGTCAGCTCCTCTGCAGCCCAACGAAGCAGTTCGAACAGATTCTACTACAACTCGGGACGCATTGTCCGTGCGCCCCCACCAGCATCAGCCACGTGGCGTTCCTACGTCCAGGCACATCCGACATATGCGCACATAAGCAGCCAGCCTGCTATCTATAAATAGAAGGATCACTCCTTTACGACAGACATACACAGACATAGAGAGATATATACAGACAGACTGTTATATCCACATACAGAGTCCAGAAGAGACACTTAGCGTCCACTTCTCCTTGTAACGCTCTGACATCCAGAGCAACCCAGACCTTCAGAGAGTTCAAGATCGTCGTCAGATCGTCAACGGAGTCAACATATTACCACTCGGTCCATCGACACAGTGCCAGATAAAAACAAAAGTGTACTCCTAGGACTATATCTAAGTCCTACATTGTACTCTGTTCTGTTTATAATTAAAAACAATAATCACTGTGAGTTTTAATGGCAAACAACTACATGATCTGGCCAAACAAAACCAGCGTCAGCCCCGAATAGCAAGTACCACAAGGGAGCACAAAAGAGCAAGATAAAATCCAAGAATAATAATAAATAGTAATAATAATAAAAAAGCTTCCAGTCGTAACCTCGGTCCACAGCTTGTCGTAGCACGATAGTCCAACCCAACAACCAAACAAGGACATGGGTTGGACCACGCACCATGAAAGTTCATGTCCTTCGGCTACTATCGAAAGGTATAAGGCACAGTCAAGTCATTTTTTAAGCGGCCATTTATTCATGCGGCTTTCTATATTTGGCGGGGTTATCCCCGTAATGTTGTTATATGAATCCTCTGATCTTATCGTTCCAGCAGGACTAGCCAATCCAAATTGTATATATATAAACACATAGCACCTTGATCGTGCGTCGGTCCCCCGTAAGGCTATCGCGCTAAAACATACATAGCACATAGGAGTCGGATATGGTTATCCACCATAAGCGGATGAAACCATGCCCGTGGAGGCCAACCCGACACGTCAGGACGGAACCTGGGGTGGTTAGTGTGGCACGATCTCGATATTCTTTCCGTCCAATGCATCAACCAGATTAGTTGTCTAGTTAACCCTAGATTAATCTCGAGATTCACATGCCATGGTCACATGCTCATTCTCCTAAATGCCATACATAGTACGAGTACCCCAAGAAGGGATCCATACTGGCTCAATGAGTCATAGATAAGGATCCCACCTTAGTGTAATACAATACGCTACACAAACCACGTCAATACTACCGACCATTCATTATGTAAGTGTTGGAGGCATTGGATGTACTGACATATATCGTGTAGGAACACTTCACACATGAGATAGCACATCGGGGATCACATAAATTGTACCTCAGTACATACATTGGACCAGCACACACATAGATAGTTAGGTCAAGAATGAAGGTCGAGCCACATGAGAGAAGAGAAACTAGAAGGTATTGCGCACTTAGGGTATGAAGCACACACAAGTCATGAAGTGGCACAAATGGCGCATTGGCAAAATGCGCATGGTACAAGATACAAGCCGTACGAGGTACAAAGAACAAGGTATGTGAGGTATGTGCAAGGTACATAACGTGCAAGGGGTACGACCCAAAAGGTGTATGAGGTGAAAGGTGCACGGACAAAAAGGTGCACGAGGTGCGCAAGGTATGCATACCAAAAGGTGCACAAGGTGCAAGGTGTGCGGACCAAAAGGTGCGCGAGGTACAAAGTGCGCGGACCAAAAGGTGCGCACGAGGTACAAGGTATGCGGACCAAAAGGTGCACGAGGTGCGCACAAGGTGCGCGAGGTGCACAGACCAAAATGTACGCGAGGTACAGGGTGCACGAACCAAAAGGTGCACGAGGTACGTACGAGATGCGTACGAGGTATGCGAGGTGCAAGGTGTGCGAACCCAAAGGTGCACGAGGTGCGTGAGGTGCACGAGGTGTTATCCCTACCAGCAAGCTTTTGGCCATAGAGTTTTAGAAACTTCTAATGTCCATAACTTGGACTATTGGACTCAAAATTGGACAAAATAAAGGTCTAAACCGAATGAAATTATATTCTCTACGACATGGAATAAGTTGTTTTCGAAAAAGAGTAAGTTTGATAGATCAAAACCATAAAAACATATAAACCCTAATTTTTGGAACATAGAACCGAAAATACCAAGTACTAAATATGTAGGGGATGATAAGAAGTGATGGAACTGGGGATTCCCAGGACCCTTCCTTTGGTGTGCGTATTGATCGAAAGAAAGTTGAACAGATCTAATACGTGTTCTAACCCTTGATAGACAGAAATTAGGGTTCACGAATTATACCTGTGGCGGAAAGGAGACAAGTAATTCCTGGCAATCTCGAGCGGACGACCCCAAGATCTTCTGCACGTATTCCTTCCTCGAGTTGGACGTCGTGTGGACAACAATCTTCCAACCTTTTTCTCCTTGGCAGCCCTCTCTTTCTCGCCTTACGTGAATCACAAATTTAGAAAAAGTTTTAGATTTTTGATCAGTAATCTGGCGGCCAGAGAATAGAAGATATATATAGGCTACGGCAGGGACCATGAGGAGAAATTAGGGTTAGGCCTCCTAACGGATCTGGATATCCCATGTTCAGTCCAAACACACAATCCAGGCCCATTAACAATAGCTCAGTCTACTAATGAGCTATTGTTGCACTATCTCCCTAATCCCAAATTATGTTTGTGGGCTCCTTTTATTATATGCTTGTTTGGCTCCCCATGTTAAGATATCGTATGTCCGTCGATCAAATTAAGTTACTGACAACTATGCTAATTCGACATCTTTTATCTTTAAATAGTACCGCTCAATTTTATTTATCATGTCGAATATAATCCACCTGCAGGGTTTACATGACAATCCTTATGAGCTCCTTAAGGGGACATCATCAACCCGATATATCGGAACATGGATTCTATTTATAATCAACAGCCCATCATACATACAATGTTATTACCCAATTCATAGAGGTTGTTGATCCACAATGAATCTCACTCTTTTATGAGTCAAAGTAATGCACACTGCATATACATGTCCGTTATTATATCCGGATTAAGAGCACAAGCATCCATAATAACAGAGGTGTTTGCTCTCTTATGTAGTCAGTACAAAGAGAACAACCGCAAGTGGTCCTGTTCAATGCACACAAAGTGTACTAGTGTAAACTTATAGTCAAGATAGACTAATACCAGATTACACTACAACCTTTCCAATAGATTATCCAAGTCCATCTAGGTTGTGAACTATTTATATACTCTATAGGGAACTGATGATATGATCTTTTGTGTGACACCACATACCATATTATCTATAATATAGAATATCAGACATTTGCATTAACACTTGCAACAAATACAATATGCAAACATTTGCCCATATGATTCTCATTCAAAATTTAAGACTACAAAAGTGATGCTTTTAGTATATAACCCTAACGAAGAACAATATAGACAAATCATATCAAAGGAAAAAAATCAAAAAATAAAAAATATAAGAATCTCTCCATTTGGTGCAAGGTGTACTTGCCTAATGGTGGTGGTGGTTGAGGGAAATGAATGAAGAGTTATGAGGAGAGAGAAAATGAAGAAAATACATATGTATAGTAGTGTTGATTTGGATTAAGAAAACATAATCTTAAGCATGCTCTTAACCATTTTAACTAATGACATGATTTGTGGAAACATGCAACAACTAATAGAAAAATAAATTAAAATAGTGCACATGCACAAAATACCATATGCCATATACAGGAATCAAGAAGGCAAATACGTATATCGGGAACGGGGAGTGACATATCTACCCTCCTTAGAAAAATTATGTCCTCGAAATTTCTGCCAAGACAAGATAGAGAAATTTGGGCAAGCAAGTACGTTAATTATAAGACCAACTATACATGCAATTATATCAAACCTATCAGGCATTAGAGAACAACCATCCACCCTAGTGGGTACAATTTAAGCATGGAAATATGTTTCGAAGGCGTAAGAATAAATATACCTTCTGAGTTGAACAAGTACGGATATCGAGATCTAATCTCTTCCCTACGCTCCC
>JANAVB010025797.1:1149115-1314017 GCA_029216955.1 Iris pallida
ATGTCGACTTCCTGGTGAGTGTGGCCCCAAAGCGACACACAAAGACTAATAGTCCAGTTCTTGAGCACCTTCTCTCGCCGATCCAAAATGGATACGGGTTGCTCCTCGTAAGTCAGGTCGGTACCGACGACCAGCTCAGAATGATTGAGGATGTGACTCAAATCCAGGACGTACCAACGCAACTGAGACACGTGAAACATATCATGTACATCATATAGCAAAGCGGAAGGAAAGACGATAAGCAACATCGCCTACCCGAGCGAGAATTTCAAATGGACCAACATATCTAGGACTAAGCTTTCCTCGGGTTCCAAATCTAATGATACCCTGAGTAGGCGAAATCCGCAGAAACACTTGGTCACCAACACCAAACTCTAGAGGTCTACGATGCTGATCTGCCCAGTGTCAGTGTCTGTCCTACGCAACTCGAAGTCGCTCTCTGATCAACTTAACTATTTCTACGGTCTGTGTGATGATCTCTGGTCCTAATAATTTATGTTCTCCTACGTCGTCCAATGCCAGAGGGGACCTGTATTTTCTTTCATAATAATTCAAACGGTGTCATCTGTATATGCCTGATAACTATTATTGTAAGAGAACTCTACTAAATGAAGATGATCATTCAAGTACCGCCAAAATTTAAGGTACAAGCTCGTAACATAGTCTTCCAATGTCTGAATGGTTCTCTATGACTGTCCGTCCGTCTGCGGATGATAGGCTGTACTGAACCTCAGCTTGGTACCCAAACTTTGATACAAACTCTGCCAAAAATGAAAGATGAACCGGGTGTCTCGATCTCATACTATGCTGACTGTAACTCCATGCTGCCTCACTATCTGCTTTATATACATCTGCCAACTGCTCAGTAGACTGCCCTACTCTAAAAGGAAGAAAATGAACAACCTTCGTAAGTCGATCCACAATTATCCAAACTGCTTTTCGACCGGTCAGAGATCTAGGTCAACCGTCACAAAGTCATTATGATGTGCTCCCACTTCCACTCTGAAATAAAAAGCAGTTATAACAATCCTGCTGGCCTCTGCTGCTCTGTCTTGACTTGCTGACATACCAAGCCCTTAGAAACAAATCTCGATATCTCCTCTTCATGCCATTCCACCAAAAGTGTTACTTTTTATCCTAGTACATCTTTGTGCCTCCGGGATGGATGAAATAAGAAGAACTATAATCCTCTGACATAACTTCCTGTTGAAGGTCTCCACCTGGTACACAAAGATGGCTTCCGAACCTAAGCGTACCATCTTCATAGATTACACTCCTTCTTAAGACCTGATTCACACATGATCGAAGCTTCTGGATCCACGGATCCTCTACCCGGGTTGCTCTTATCCTCCCTACTAAAGTAGATTGAATTTGCAAACTGGCCATAGCTCTTGTATCTTGTGGCAAGATCACTTCAATTCCTATTTTCCTGAAGATCTTCCAAAATATGCCTCTGTGAGGTTAAAATGAATACACCACCTCTCTGCTTAAGGTATCTGCCACCACATTCGCCTCGCCTGGATGATACTATAGACTCACAATGACGTCCTTTAGTAACTCCAACCATCTTCTATGTCTCATATTTAAGTCCATCTGGGTGAATACATACTTCAAGCTTTTATGATCAGTATAAATTTTTATCCGATCCCCATATAAGTAATGTCTCCACAACTTAAGTGAAAACACCACTGCTGCTAACTCCAAATCATGGGTTGGATAGTTCTTCTCATGATCCTGAAGCTGTCGAGATGCTATGCTACCACCTTACCATGCTGTATCAGTACACACCCAAGTCCCTTTTCGGATGCATCACAATCTACTGTAAACCTACCCGACCCTACTGGAAGCGTCAAGATCGGGGCTGAGATCAATCTCTTCCTCAACTCTTCAAATGATGTCTGACACTCTGCTGACCAAACAAACTCTATATCCTTATGCGTAAAACGCGTCAAGGGTGCCGAAATCCTAACGAAGTCTACCACGAACCTCCTGTAGTAATCTGTCAATCCCAAAAAACTACCCACTTATGCTACCGTCTTCGAAACTGGCCAATTCTCTACTGCCTCAACCTTCTTCGGATCTATTGACACTCTTGCTCCAGAAATAATGTGTCCCAGGAACGAAATATGATCCAACCAAAACTCGTGTTTACCAAGCTTCGCATAAATTTGATGCTCCCTCAAGGTCTACAAAGCTGTTCGAAGATGTTTCTCCTGCTCTTCTTCATTGTCGAATAGATGAGGATGTTGTCTATGAACACTACTACAAACTTATCCAAATATGGCATAAAGATGCGATTCATCAAATCTATAGATACTGCTGGGGCATTAGTTAGTCCAAATGGCATTAGCAGAAACTCATAATGTCATATCGTGATCTAAATGATGTCTTAGATATGCCTTGCTCCCGGACTCTCACTTGATAATATCCAGATCGAAGATCAATCTTAGAGAAGACGCAGGCCTTACTTAATTGGTCGAATAAGTCGTCAATCCTTGGTAACGGATACTTGTTCTTTACGGATACTGTATTCAACTGTCGGTAATCAATGCACATTCGCGTCGATCCATCCTCCTTGGGAACTAAAATCATTGGTGTTGCCCAGGGCGATTCACTGTCTCGGATAAACTAGTTTGCCTTCAGTTCTTTCATGCTGGTACAACTTGTCCAACTCTGACGGTAACATCCTGTAAACTCTGCGGACCTTAGGCTTCGTTTCAGGATTTAACTCAATACATAACTATGCATCTCTCACCGATGGTAAACCTGGAAGCTCATTTGGAAATACATCAAGAAACTCTCTGACCACTCTTAGAATCTGCTCATGCTTTGCCAATACCGCTGCAGCTATGCCCTGGGGTCAACCCTCCAATGATCGAACAAAGACGAACTCCTCAATGCCGGTACATTAAATACTACCTACCTCTCGACAATCTATCATCGCATGACTGTCTCCCAACCAGTCCATGCCAAGGACAACGTAAATTTGCCTATATGGAACTCAGTCAAAGATATGGGAAATAATCGCCTACACATTACGATCGGACACATTAAGCACACTCTGCTAACTCCTATGAGCCCATTACCTGTGAGTATATACATCTTCTCTGACAATGCCTCGAAATCTAATCCAATATGTGTCACAAATCGTATAGATATAAATGAGTGGGTAGCCCCCGAATCAAATAATGCTACTGCAGAAAAAGAGGTAACAGAAATATTACCTGCAACTATGTCGCCTGAAGCTAGTGCATCCTCCAGAGATAAGGTGAAGGCATGGCCCTGGCCTTGCTGAGCTCCCTGCTGCTGTCTTCCTTGACAAGCTGTTGTTGCGGTCTCTGCTGGCCTCCCTGGTTCTGTTCCTAGTGAAATATCTGAGCCTACATTGGCAGACACTGGGCTAGTGGCCTTACTGCCAACGCTGGTCCTCTGCTCGGTGCTGCCCCCGAAGCTAGTAATGCTGGAAACTGCTGAACTGGCCCTCCTGGTCTCTATATTATAGGACAATTAGCAATCCTATAGTCTGGACTGCCACACCTCATGTAAACCCATTAGCTGAATGACACACATCCTAAGTGTGCCCTCCATTACCGCAGTAAGTATATCCAATAGGCACCCCTGGCTCTGTTGCTGGTTCCTCGGCTGTTGATGCCGAACTGGTGCTGTTATCTCTGATACTGTCATCCTCTGCGGTGCTTCTGACTCAGGAATACGAATGCCGAGTACTGGTATCGATGTTTGCTGTACTGCTCCTCCGTCCCTACTCTGGAAATTAGACCTCTTCTGGCCTACAGTGCTTGCCGCCAACCTTAGCTGGTAAGCTCATACCTTCGTGCTGCCGTTAAAATGGCATCAAAAGTCTGATATTCGTGCCCTTCTACTAGCTGTAGAATCTCCAGATGAAGTCCCTGCTGGAACTTCATAGTCTTTTCCTGCTCTGTACCTACCATCGTCGGTACAAACCGACTCAACCTGCAGAACTCCGTTGCATATCCATCCACCGTCTTACCAGCCTGCTTGAGACTAATAAACCTCTGTTGAAGCTCATACCGTGCAAGTACGCCAAAATACTTGGCTTTGAATCTAGTACTGAGGCTATCCCAAGGAACAGGACCCCCCATTCCAACCTCTTCTGATGCCCACCAGTGGCTAGCAAGATCCTGAAGCAATAATCTGACTTGGTCAACCTTATCCTCTGCTGGAACCTTTGTTGCTGTCAACATGGCCTCAATATCTTGAAGCCAAGCATCCGCCGTAATAGTATCCTTCGTGTCGTCAAAGTACCTCGGGTTAAGTCGACAAAACTGTGAGACTCACTCAGTATCTGTATTTATATACGGATACATATTTTTGTACTGTATTTTATATTTTCTTAATTTTGGAACGCTTTAAAATTTTCAACTTATAGATTTTCTCCTTGACCGGCATACTGCCAGTATACCATATATACCGACGGTATATCTGTCACTCCCATTTTTTGTTATACATTTTTAGTGTACGTATACGGATTTCTGACATTTGACAGGTGACCCATGTTTTGACTTATCTTTCTTAGCCTTGCCTTGGTTTAATCTTGTACTTGATTTATTTTGGTTTGGTTCAACTTAGCATGATTTGGTTTGGGTTGGGTTGAGATGAGAAGGTTTTGTATAAAAACTAACCTCTCTCTCTCTCTCTCTCCTCCACTTATTTTATTTACTCCTTCTCCATTTGCTCCTTGTCCAAAATCTAGGCAAGTACATCTTGTCAAATCTTGAACAATATTATTTTTGTTTGTTTATTCTCTTCCTTTCATGATTCTAAGCCTATTTAGAACTTGGAGTTTTGGTTTTAATGGTTACATTTTTGTAGATCTAAGTTTTAAGATTTTCTTATTTTTCTTGGTTTTGATCTCTTAAACTTTGTTATTTTCGAAATCTAATGGTTCCATGATGTGGAAAATTCATTCTACCTAATTTTGTCATTTGAACCGCTGGATTTCGACTTCATATGAGAAAGTTATGATATTTTTGTGTTCATAGGTTCCCCACACCTTTTGGTGCTGTCGGGACGATGAACAGTGTCGTACGCCGTGTTTTTGCTGCCGCATGCCGTGCTTGCGAGCAACGTGCGCCGTAGGCACATTGCTTCGGGACAGCGCAACTTGCGTGTCGCACGTGATTTGTGCCGCACAACGTACGCGTGGGCACTTTTGCCCTCATGCACAACGCAATTTGCGCGTCGCGCGGCTTGCATGATTTTCTGTCGTGCAACGTGCACCGTGCTTG
Organism: Iris pallida; assembly: GCA_029216955.1. Classification (NCBI taxonomy): domain Eukaryota; kingdom Viridiplantae; phylum Streptophyta; class Magnoliopsida; order Asparagales; family Iridaceae; genus Iris; species Iris pallida. Next base: position 1,154,383 of record JANAVB010025797.1, read on the forward strand.
TGCGCAACGTGCGTTGTGGTCACTTTTGCCCTCGTACGCAGCGTTACTTGCGTCCGTGCATGATTTTTCGTCGCGTAACATGCGTCGTGCTTGCGCACAACGTGCGTCGTGGGCACTTTTGCTCGCGCGCAATGCAACTTATGTGTCGCACGTCATGCTTGCGCGCAACCTGACTCTAAATGACTATTCTTGCCCATTTGAGCTATTTTGTAGCTAAAATTTTGAAAAACTCAAGACATAAATGTTGTAGATCTTTGTCTTGGCTTCAAGAATCTTCTTGTTTCACTTTAATTGGAGTTCATATGCGATTGATAATTTCAATCATAGTTTTGATCTTTTTGCATGTTTTATGTACTTGACATTTTGAGGTTTCCTTCGACTGTAATAAATTCTTATCATGATGAGATGATTTTGTACAGTTAGAGAATAATTGTAACCCCTTATTTTTTATACTAGCACATATTCAATTATTGTTTTATGTCAAGTAATACTTTTATTTATTTTTCTCCCATGCCATGATACGTCTTTATCTAATTCTTTCTACATGTGATCCTTATTGTCATTTGCTTATTCTTAGATAGTGGCCCATCGGGGTGCACTCATGGTTTGTCTCTTTTTGCTTAATCTAGATAGTGGTCCGTCGTGGTGCACTCATGCTACACGTCTCTTCTTTGCTTAATCTAGATAGTGGCCCGTTGTGGTGCACTCATGCTACACGTCCCTTCCTTACTTATCTAGATAGTAGCCCGTTGTGGTACACTCTTGTTACATGTCTCCTCTATTTACTAGATAGTGATCCGTCGCGGTGCACGCTTGAACATGTCTTTCTTTGCTTACATGATAGTACCCGTTGGGGAGCACTCTTGATAAGTACTCTTTACATGACAAGTAAACCTAAGCATGACATGCTTAATCAAGATGTTGTTGCGACGACTATTTCTACCTTGTTAATGTAACTCTTTTGGACACCGTGGTTGAATTCTTTGTATATGCGTGAATAAGCTACATGTCTCGTCTTGAATCATGTCTAGGACATAGATTCCTGATTACCAAGGTCAGGGATTTATACTGAATTTGACTAGGTTAATGACTAGATTGATCAAGTAGTTCATATAAAGAGATTTTTCAGTCACAGGCGATCCCATTATCTGGGCGCTTTAATTGGACTTGTAGCCTGCCGACGAGTAGGGTGCATTTCTAGCACGCTGTCGTGTGTTGCAAAAGTCACCAAATATAACTCTCTCAACTTGCAACTAGATAACCTGGATAGTCTGTAGGGCTTGTGACTATGGAAATATTTTATTGCATCTTGTTAGTAACTAGGCTTGTAATAACCCTAGTTAGTTAACGTATCATGTCGTACTCATTGTTTGGTCGTGATCGATGGATGGAGTCAATCCAGTCCAGTCTAGATTTATCTAGGCAGTATCCATATGTTTATTTCAGTACACTATTGTTTATACTTTACTTTTGTCGATAACTGATTAGAAGACTAAGTTCTGTTCAGGAGAAGGGTTACAACCCCGATCCTTGCTTGGTTTACGGGTTGTAGCTTGGCTTCCGGAATAGTTCTTAATTATCTGGTCATTTGTCGTCCTATTCAGTACTCATACGTCATACAGGATCCTTATGCTATATAATGATTAGAGAACTAAGTTTTGTTTAGGAGAAAGGTTACAATCCCGGTCCTTGTTTGGTTTACGGATTGTAACTTGACTTCCAGAATAGTTCCTAAGTCATCCTATCATTATCGTTCTATATAGTCCTCACATGCTCTCATGCCCTAGTTACCTCTCATGCACACAAGTCCAGTTATCTCACAAGTCGTACATGATCCCTATGCTGGGTCACCATGTTCTCATGATCGGCTATCTTATATGCTTACATGACCAGTTGATTTTACATATTCTCAAGCTTCTGTTTACTTAGCATGACACTTTACATTATGTCATATTTAATTACTTTACGTCACATGATGCTTTACTTATTGTCTTTCCTATTCTTAGGATGAGTGCATTGGTAGTACACGAGTCTCGATCCGCACTTACTTATTGCTTTCTCTAATCATTGCTGTATTAGCTATTACTGGTTTTAGTCCATAGTTTGGCTTCCTTTGTGGAACTTGCTATTTGGGATCTGACCTACTGGTTTTGTTTGGCCAGATCTGATAGTGGAGCCCGAAGGATCTTTCGTACCATCTACTCGACGGTGACCATCCAAAGCACCAGAGTACCTGAGTGGGTTTCTTGTTTCATTCTCCTACTTGATATGTACATTATTCTTTTGTGGCGTTTAGCCTCCAAGCACGTATTTAGCTCGTGTTTTGGTTCTTGATATTTAGCCTACGGACCTAAACATGATGTGCGTATTCTAGACTATAGTTAGAGCTTATCATGTATGACTATTACTTGCTAGTTCTCTATTTTGTATTACTAGCTTCATGATCATCCATGTATATATGGTTTGGGATGTTTTACTATTGTATGTCTGATCATCATACTTCTTATACTTTGTATAATTGCCTGTGATTGAGATACCTAGGATTGCTTGACCTAGGATCGACTGTTGGCTTGTAGAAGTAACCCAATGTCTTGACAGCTTATACGTGATTTCAGAGTACTGGCGTACTTTGGTATTACGTAGCTGGCCTTGTCCATCCCCATTTGCCAGTATTCTGGCTCTGGGGTGTGACATAGGTTTTAGTAGTGGCCCATGCAGGTCTGATTTATCAGATATATGGGGGTTATTGACGTTTAGTTATCTCAATCAATTATCCTTTATTGATATCCTTCATATTATTTCCTCGATTTGATCCTTGTGTCCTTTAACTTTCAGGGATACTGTTCTTTTCCTTCTGATTACCTCGTTTGGGTTCTGTCGATGGCAGTTCAACAATCTTCTGTCAGGACAGTTGTGGAGGATCAGTCTCAGCATTCAGATACAGAGTCGAGAGTTGACTCGAGGGCAGAGATGTCAGTCCATTCCGATCATCCAGCTGTGCCCGTACAGTCAGCAGTCCGAGCGAAAGTAGTTCCAGATCAGCTCGATGTACCTGCACTTATAGGGATTATCAAAAAAATGATGGAGTCACAACAACAACGAGATCTCGTTCTCCAAAAGAGTGTCCAGATGTTGATAGACCGAATTGAGCAAGGAATACTCGAGGAATTTCAAGCCAAGGACTGGCAGCCAGAGGAAGTGCGGATTGGAGCCAGGCAATACCAGTCATCAAGTCAGTCAGCTTATCGAGCTCGACCTACTGTAGAGGTCGTACGAGAGCACGAGCATATAGCCAGGAGGACCACATCTAGAACTAGGGGTCGTAAGAGGTATCATGCACCCATTTCAAGCTTTTTACCCCGACGTCCATCACAAGTACCAGCAGACCAACGTTCATACCAGCACCAGTAGTTACCAACCGTACGTTCCTTCTATGGAAGGGAAGGGCACACTCATCTTACTTGTTGGAGGGATAACCTTCTATATTTAGTGTACGAATCACAGACCACATGATCAAACTTTGTCCCTGGAGGAGTCCAGCTAAATCATCATCCTTCTAGCCTTTCAACCAGCATGCACCAGCACCGGTTCGCAACAGCAGGCTCACAGGCCTTTACCGATGCAGTCCAATACATTTCAGCAGCAGGGACCTCTGCAGTATGAACAAACCCAAGCTTAGAGGCAAAGGAACCAGCAGCAGTATCAGGCAGAACAAGTGGATGTACCTATTGTGGGAAGTTGGGGCATCGCATATCAGTTTATTGGACGGCCAATAGACGATGCTTTCGCTGTGGAGCAGAGGATTATTCAATTAGTACTTGCCCCTATCCGATATCTCGAAAATAACCAGCTATCCAGATGTACCACTACAGTCCTTTCAGTTGCCTCAGTCATCACCTCCTACAGTGGACGTGCAGTTGGGGCCAATACTAGAAGTTCAACCATTGGCACAATACCCACTGCTATCACGAGCTCAGAGGGTCAGGCAGCTCAGAGCACGATTCAAAGCACAGTACCATGAGCAGCTGTAGTATCAGCATGAAGATAATACCTTGGGAGTCTCAGGTACCATCTTATGGTCTTCTTTCAGTAATGACCTTTGGATCTGTCTTTCAGTAGCAGGCCAGGTAGTGGTAGTATATCTTGGGTTCTTGTCGGCGACTTGGTATTCTATCTATATATGGATTACAATGGTTCATTTGACTTATTCGATGAGTGAATACGAGTTTTTTGTCCCACTCTTCTGTCTTCGTATCTTGATACACATGATATCTATCACATGTCTCGACTACGAAGATACGTCATGGGTAGAGCCATGTCTTGGACTAAGTCATTGGTACCGACTTACTTTGAGATTTGACCTTTATCCATTTTTGGAGTCAGCGTAGGCCAGCGAGGACGTTGGTCCCTACTCTACTGACTCAGGAGACATATTTATTCATATGCCTCCAGCCCTTCTTAATTGTGGTTGTGTTATTGCTTACGCATTTATTTATATTATTGTTGCCTTCATTTACTGATATGCCATGCCTTGTTTGATTGAGATTGTTGTATTTTCTTGAGCTTTTGTTTTGGTTATCATGCTCGACTAGCTTTAGGAAATTTCGAGGACAGAATTTTTCTTAGGATGAGAGAGTTGTGAGACTCATCTCACTGTATCGATATTTATATACGGATACATATTTTTGTACCGTGTTTTATATTTTCTTGATTTTTGGAGCGCTTTAAAATTTCCCAACTTATAGATTTTCTCCTTGACCGGCATACTGCCAGTATATCAGTGTATACCGACGGCATACCTGTCACTCCCGTTTTCTTTTATACGTATTTTTAGTGTACGTATACGAATTTCTGACATTTGTCAGGTGACCCGTGTTTTGACTTAACTTTTTAACCTTGCCTTGGTTTAATCTTGTACTTGGTTTATTTTGGTTTGGTTCAACATGGAATGAGTTGGTTTGGGTTGGGTTGAGATGAGAAGGGTTTTGTATAAAAACCAACTTCTCTCTCTCTCTCTCCTCCATTCATTTCATTTACTCCTTCTCTATTTGCTCCTCCTCTAAAACCTAGGCAAGTACATCTTGTAAAATCTTGAACAATGTTATTTTTGTTTGTTCTATTCTCTCCCTTTCATGATTCTAAGCCTTTTTAACTTGGAGTTTTTGGTCTTAATGGTAACATTTTTGTATATCTAAGTTTTAAGATTTTTTTTGTTTTTCTTGGTTTTGATCTCTTAAACTTTGTTATTTTCAAAATCCAATGGTTCCATGATGGGGGGAATTTCATTCTACCCAATTTTAGCTTTTAAACTGCTGGATTTTGACTTCATATGAGGAAGTTACGTCATTTTCGTGTTCATGGGTTCCCCACATTTTGGTGTTGTCGGGACGATGAACAGAGTCACGCGCAGAATTTTTGCTGCCGCGCAACGTGAGCCTTGCTTGCACACAACACGCACCGTGGGCACTTTTGCCCTCGTACGCAATGCATCATGTGCACCGTGGCCGTGCGTGATTTTCTCGCGCAACGTGCGTCGTGGGCACTTTTTCCCTCACGTGCAGCGCAACTTGCGCGTCGTGCGCCGTACGTGATTTTCTGTCGTGCAACGTGCGTCGTGCTTACGCGCAACGTGCGTCGTGGGAACTTTTTCTCGCTCGCACAGCACAACTTGCGTGTCGTGCGTCGTGCTTGCGCGCAACGTGGCTCCAAATGACTATTTTTGCCCATTTGGGCTGTTTTGTAGCTAAAATCTTGAAAAACTCAAAATATGAAAGTTGTAGATCTTTGTCTTGGCTTCAAGAATCTTCTTGTTTTACTTTAATTCAAGCTTGTATGTGATTGATAATTTTAATCATAGTTTTGATCCTTTTGGCATGTTTTCTGTACTTGACATTTTTGAGGTTTCCTTCGACTGTAATAAATTCTTATCACGATTAGATGATTTTGTACAGTTAGAGAATAATTGTACCCCCTATATTATTTACACTAGCACATATTCAATTATTGTTTTATGTCAAGTAGTACTTTTATTTATTTCTTCTCTCATGCCATGATACGTCTTTATCTAATTCTTTCTACATTCGATCCTTATTGTCATGTTTGCTTATTCTTAGATAGTGGCCCGTCGGGGTGCACTCATGATTTGTCTTTTTTGCTTAATCTAGATAGTGGTCGTCGTGGTGCACTCATGCTACACGTCTCTTCTTTGCTTAATCTAGATAGTGGCCCGTTATGATGCACTCATGCTACACGTCCCTTCCTTGCTTATCTGGATAGTAGCCCGTTGTGGTGCACTCTTGTTACCTGTCTCCTATTTACTAGATAGTGATCCTCCGTGGTGCACGCTTGAACATGCCTTTCCTTGCTTACATGATAGTACCTGTTGGGGCGCACTCTTGATAAGTACTCTTTACATGACAAGTAAACCTAAGCATGACATGCTTAATCAAGATGTTGCGACGACTATTTCCACCTTGTTAATGTAACTCTTTGGACATCGTGGTTGAATTCTTTGTGTATACGTGAACAAGTTACATGTCTCGTCTTGCATCATGTCTAGGACATGGATTTCTGATTACCACGGTCAGGGATTCATACTGAATCTGACTAGGTTAATGACTAGATTGATCAAATAGTTCATATAGAAAGATTTTCCAGTCACTGGCGATCCCGTTATCTGGGCGCTTTAATTGGACTTGTAGCATGCCGATGAGTAGGGCGCATTTCCAGCACGCTGTCATGTGTTGCACCCCCAAGTCACCTAATACAACTCTTTCAACTAGCAACTAGATAACCTGGATAGTCTGTAGGGCTTGTGACTGTAGGAATATCTCATTGCATCTTGTTAGTAACTAGGCTTGTGATGACCCTAGTTTGTTAACTTATCAAGCCATACTCATTGTTTGGCCGTGATCGATGGATGGAGTCAGTCCAGTCCAGTCTAGATTTGTCTAGGCAGTGTCTGTATGTTTATTTCAGTACATTTTTGTTTATACTTTACTTTTGTCGATAACTGATTAGAAGACTAAGTTCTGTTCAGAAGAAGGGTTACAACCCCGGTCGTTATTGGTTTATGGGTTGTAACTTGGCACCCGGAATAGTTCTTAATCATCCGATCATTTGTCGTCCTATTCAGTACTCACACGTCATACAGGATCCTTATGCTATACAATGATTAGAGAATTAAGTGCTGTTCAGGAGAAGGGTTACAACCCCTGTCCTTGTTTGGTTTACCGGTTGTAACTTGACTTCCAGAATAGTTTCTAAGTCATCCTATCAATTTCGTTCTATATAGTTCTCACATGCTCTCATGCCCTAGTTACCTCGCATGCTCACAAGTCAAGTTATCTCATAAGTCATACATGATCCCTACGTTGGGTCACCATGTTCTCATGACCCGGCTATCTTATATGCTTACATGATCAGTTGATTTTACATATTCTCAAGCTTCCGTTTACTTAGCATGTCTAAACTTATATTATCTCATATGTTAATTACTTTTCGTCACATGATGCTTTACTTATTCTCTTTCCTATTCTCAGGATGAGTGCATTGGTAGTACACGAGTCTCGATCCGTATTTACTTATTGCTTTCTCTAATCTTTGTTATATTAGCTATTGCCGGTTTTAGTCCATAGTTTGGCTTCTTTTGTGGTACTTGCTATTTGGGGTCTGACCCCACTAGTTTTGTTTGGCCAGATCTGATAGAGGAGCCCGAAGGATCTTTCGTACCATCTACTCGACGGTAACCATCCAGAGCACCAGAATACCTGAGTGGGTTTATTGTTTCATTCTCCTACTTGATATGTACATTTCTTTTGTGGCGTTTAGCCTCGAGCACGTGTTTAGCTCGTGTTTTGGTTCTTGATATTTAGCCTACGGGCCTAAACATGATGTGCGTATTCTAGACTATAGCTAGAGCTTATCATGTATGACTATTGCTCTGGCTAGTTTTCTATTTTGTATTACTAGCTTCATGATCATCCATGTATATATGGTTTGGAATGCTTTACTATTGTATGTCTGATGATCATACTTCTTGTACTTTGTATAATTGCCTGTGATTGAGATACCTAGGATTGCTTGACCTAGAATTGATTGTTGGCTTGTAGAAGTAACCCCAATATCTTGACAGCTTATACGTGATTTCAGAGTACTGGCGTACTTTGTTATTATGTAGCTGGACTTGTCCGTCCCCACTTGCCAGTATTCTAGCTCTGGGGCATGACAAAAACCTCCTCGACGCTCCCGAATCATTCCTGACACTCCTCTCAAGGGCTAACTGTAACCCCTGGTTCAATAGCACATTCTGTTTTGCTGTTGCATCTGCTGTTGCTGGTGGGCTTCCACCTGACGCTACTTAGTGGCCAGAAATCCCTAGATGACCTTCAGGAGTGCTGCAGCATCAGGTACTGTTGCTGCCGGCACCGCTGGGGGTGCAGGAGCTTCGGGAACTGGTTGCTCCACTAGCTCTGATATATCTTCTACCCAAATATGACCAAGAGGAGGCATTTCTTCCTGAGGCTGCTCCGTCGAGCCATGCTCCACTGGACGTTCCATCACGTTGGCCTCGCCAGCTACTGAGAAAGAAGCACCCCTATAGGGAAATTTACAAGATGTCAAATGATAGGACGAGGAAGATTCGAGAATACAATTCAAGTTATCAATAAAGGTGAGGAAGAAAAGATGAACAAGAGATCAAGGGAACAAGTTTTGGTTGAGACTCCTATAAAACCTGCATGGGCCACCAATAAAACCTTGTCACGCCCCAGTACCTTATATGGAGTAGCTATCCTAGTCACTCTCCGTATTTCGGTACTGGGGCGTGACTGGGCTGTTCAGTTGTATTTATTACTCAATTGTAACGAGGATGAAGTGGAGAAGCTAGAGGGGTAAGTAATTAATGATGAGTTTACGTCATCTCAATGTAATAGTATAAGCTAATATTATAGTACTAATCGACAGTTGCTTCGTTATTTTTTAGCGTATATAATGATGAGTTGAGGTCGGTTAGACCCTACATAACATATAAAGCATTAGAACAAGAAATGAGACATCATTTTCCTTCCTGGTTGAGCGCATATGTAAACAACTCGGTAATTACTGATCTCTTCTAATGCAACTGCGCAATCAATAACTTACTATCGCTTCTTTGGTATTCAGGTCGATCGTTTAATTTCATCCGAGATTGAATCAATTAGAATCTTTTCCAAGGGACCAATTACTGCCGTTAAAATATGGCCAAGTTACTGTGTGAATGGTTTTATGTTCAAGTCAACAAATGCTCCGATCAGAGACAGCTTTCAGGATCTTGATTCCACGAAAAATAGTTGTTTGTGTATCAAATCTTCGAACTACAAAGACATTGATCCAGGCAATGATTTCTTTGGCATCTTGCGAGAGATTGTGGAGTTGACATATAATTATGGCAGAGAACCTTCTAAGATCGTGTTGTTCAAGTACGAACGGGTCAATCCGATAGAAAATCAAGGTTGGAAAATTGACAAGCATGGTCTTGTGGATATAAATTATAAGCGTAGATATCAAGGGTACGAACCATTTGTCCTATCAACTCAGACTCAGCTCGTGTATGTAGGTCCTAAAAAATAAGTTGCACACATCAACAAAGTCAGAAAAAAGAAATACAATTTTCAGATGAAGTACGCAGACATCATATTGCACATCCTTCAGATTGCGCACGATAGATTGCGCACACTTCCAAGTGCACAGGCTGACGTGGCAAATCACCATCATTACGTGATACAAATCAAATCTTCTGACAGCTGACAGCGCGAAGAACGAGGCGACCGTTCGTTTAATCGTGCAGCACGGCGCTCGAGGACAGCTGGCAGCGCAATCCATGTTGGCGCAATCCATTCCTGCGCAGTCCAAGTCTGCGCAATTCAAAACCAGCGCAATTCAATGTGCGCGTTCTGTCAACACAAATGACAAAATACACGTGGCTTCATGCCATCAATTGCTCATTTCGTGGCAACTGTCTATGCACGATCATGCGCAATTCAATCAAAAGTTGCCATGTGTCCAAGACAGGTGGCCCACGATCCAACAAATGCCTGCGCAGTACTGTTGCGTAATCCAATTGCTGCACAAATCATCCTGCGCAGTCCAGAGTAACTGAAAGTTAGTTATTTCTCAGAACTCTATAAATAGAGTTTCAAGTTTTCATTCAAGGGGATCAAGAATCAGAAATCAGAGATTAGATTATCAGACTTCAAAGTTCAGAAAGTTCAGGAGTTCTTGCCCAAGTGCTGCTGCATTCTTCCGAGGCTTTTGCCTTCAATCTCGAGGCTTTTTGCCTTCAGTTCCAGAGTTGTTTTCAACTTCAGAGGCTTCGTCTTCAAAGTTCACATCGTCCAAGGGATAAAGCAATTGTCATCTAGATTGGATTCCTAAAGTTATATCATTCCCAGAATTCAAATTGTAATCTTTTACAAAGTTTGTATCAATAAAGTTCTTCAACTTTTGTTTTTGCAAATAAAATGGCGACTCTGCTGGGGACGACTTTCTCCTCCGATGAGGAAGTGACAACTCAATGTGACGTAGCGTCTATCGGAAAGACGCAGAAGACACTGGTTGTGAAGATTAACCAGACAGCCTACGAGTCTATGATCAACTCCAAGACCACTCCTCGCACTGCAACCACTGCTGCCACAAGCAAAGTGCGCCCCGTATGGGTCCCGAAGAGTGCTGTGCATTCTGTTAATGCTGCCAGCAAGACTTCTGCGCAATCTGCCAGCAAGATTGCTGCGCAGTCCAAAGCTTCTGTCATCAAGCCTACTGCACAATCTGTCTCTGCTACTACTGCACAATCTGCTATTGCCAGTATACAGAGTACTTCATATGCTGCCTTGGCTAAATGCAAGACCCCTATGTCCTTGGCTAATTGGCTGCCAATATGTCTGCGCAAACTAAAGCTCCAACATTCAGAGTCCACCCTAAGCACTCTGTAGCAAGAACTCCTGATGCGCAAACCACAGTTTCTGTGACTAAAACCAGTGTGCCATCCTTTCATGCGCAAACTGATCCTGCACAATCCAAGAGTGACAGCCTTTTGGCTAAACTCTCTTCTTCTCATAACAAGAAAAAAGGCTCTGCTCCTCTTTCCAAACACACTGTTGCTCCTATGCAATTTATCGGGGGTAGTCCTTTGTCTATTCCTCTTCCTCTTCAAAATAAAGGAAAAAGCCCGTTGGTCTTTTCTCAAACTTCCTTGTCCCATGACTTGGAAGACAATAGAGGGAAACGCTCTTTAGCTAACCCTTCTCTTCAAAACAAAGGAAAAGGCCCTTTGGTCTTTTCTCAATCTTCTTTAATTTTTACCGAAGAAGATCAATCTGAACGTGCTTTGGCACCAATCAGTACTAGAACTCTTTCAAACAAGGATGTTTCTTTCCTTTATGACAAGAGGACTTGTACTGACCAAAGAGGTATTCTGCCTACCCCGGTAGCAGAATTCCAAGATCTCCCAACTCTCAAGATTTTTCGTTCCAGGCAGGAAAACTGCTGGCGTCTCAGACGGAAACCCCTGGGGGTGAATTTGCTGATCTTAGAACTTATTAACAGACCCACTTCGGTGAAACGCAAACAGCCAATGCCGAAGACCAAACATAAAAAACAAACTTCCAGGGCCAAAGATCCTGACACTTATGCCAATGAAGTGAACACTTCCTTATATACTCAAGGGACTAAACATTTAAAAAAATCGGAATCATGTTCCGAATATTGTCAAAGAACAGATCCTTCAGAGTTTTTCTCGTCATACTGTTGTTCCCGATCTCCGTGAACATCTCAGACAAAAACGAGACAATATTTCAACCCCTTCAGTTCAACCATCTGATCATCGTTGCAACCACAAAGTCATCATCCAATGTTGTTGTCAAACAATAAAACGATCTGTCTTCGATCGTCTGACTTTACTAAATCTGAACCTATGTCAGAAGAAGATGAAATCTTGTATGCTTCTATCAACATGACTTCCCGAGACACTGGGGGTAGACGGTGCTCTAAGCATGGCAAACCTCGTAAACCAAGTCAGCGGTATTTAGAATTACTCCAAAAATCTTCTGAGGGAGTGTTTCGATATACCCGTTCTCGAAGCCGAGACACAATCGATCAAAGGAATCTTCTTCAAAATCCTTCGAGTTATCTTCCTGCTTCTCATTCAGGAGACGACTCTTTCTTCGACTATGATGCATACATCGAAAGCTCTGAACAACAGTGTCTTCCACTGTACCAAGAGAAGTGACAGCTTATATTGTCACTGATGATCCGGATGCTTCAACATCTACAAATCAAGAACAGCGAATCACTGCACTTGAAGACAAGCTAAAAACCATGGCTGAAATGGTTGCTAGTATGCATTCTATCATTGTGGCATAACATGCTACACCACCGACTGTACCTATTGCTAATCTAGAGATCATAGCATCTTCAGTACCTGCCAATACTGGGCTGGGGGTAGTGTCTCCTCAAATGCCTTCTGTGCAAGTACAAGTTCAAACTACACCTAGTCAGTCAGGAGCTGGGGGTAATGCTTACAATGTTGTTCCTTCTCTACCACTCTAACTCAACTGCTCCTTCTTTGTCATCCGAAGATGCCAATGAAGCTGTCAAACTCTTGCGAACCCAGTTCGAAGCCTTTAAAGAGAAAGACAACTTACAAAGATTGGGGATCAAGCAACCTTATCCAGTTGAGTGGAAAGAGGTCCCGTTCCCACCAAAATACAAAATCCCAACAATCTCTTTGTTTGATGGCAGTACTTCTCTTAGTCAGTTCATCAATCATTTTGAGGTAATGACCGTTCAACTCCAGCCAAATGACGCTCTTCTTACCAGAGTGTTCGTCGGTTGTTTAGCCGGCGTAGCATATGACTGGTACAGAAGTTTGCCCGATGGTTGTATCACTTCCTTCTCTGTTCTTAAGCAAATTTTCCTGGAACGGTTCTATGAAGGATTCAACGACATGACTATGTCGGCTCTCAACAAAATCAAACCGAAACACAATAAAACTGCTGAGAGTTTCATCGAACGATTCCGCCGTGATGCCTTGAAGATGCCTCCCGGGACTCCAGCTGCTGTCACTATTGATACTTGTAAGGCAAATCTTTTGCCTATCATCAGTATGTGGACAGGATCTACCCAGTTCCAAGATTGGCCCTCATTCATTGTCAACGCCAAAGTTGCGGAAGTAAGTGCCGAGAAGTTCAAACAATTAGGGGTACAAATATCTAACCCTGATCGGGATGAACACCAGACATCAGGTGGTGGCAATCGCCAGACAACCGCAAAGCAAAAGAGACTTTGAACATCAATCTGAACAAGAATAAAGAGTCTCTAGCTATCAATGTGGCTCCGCCTACTTCTACTCCGACTCCTTCTGCACCTCCACCGAGGAAACCTCGTCCAAAAGTAGAATATTCCTTCGACGAGAATGATACTGCAAGCATCTTTGAATGTTTACTCAAAAGTAACAAGATTCAGCTCCCAGACCCAAAGAAACCTGATAAAGTTGGTAAGACAGATCATCCTAAATATTGTTTACCACAGGTTCATTGGACATCCTACTCGAGCATGTTACGTGCTCAAAGGCAAAATTCAAGAGCTTGTCAATGCTGGTGTCGTCACTCTGCAGCAAGATGAGAAGACTGTTACTGCAAACATGGTTTCGGTCCAATTCGATGACTTTCCTTCGCAGATGGTACAGCACGGTGTCATTCCTATTCCCAAAGCTACTCTTGAGATTGAGAATCTTCCGCCTCCACCAAATGAAGGTCTTGTCCCCTTGTCTCTTGACAACGGCGAAGTTATCTGGCTCCATCCAGATCTTGTTTCTGAATTCGAAGTCTTTTCTTCTTCTAAAAAGAAATACCGCTCCAAAAGCAAGATAAAGACCTGCAATATGGTGTCTTTTGAACCCATCGTTGACGAAGAAATTCTGCTAGACACCAGATCAGGGAAAGCTTACTTGAAAGAGTATCCTGATACTCAAGAAGATCCTACTTCTTCTTCTGAACCTGCTCCAGTACAACCTGCTTCCACGGAAGAGATCCCTTCCACATCCTCACCAGTTGTAGTGTATTCCTCCCAAGCCGGTGGTTGCCGATAAAGGCAAACAACAAGTCCGTTTTGACAAGCCCCTGAAGAAATCATCTCCTACAGGACTTGAAAAGCCATACAACTTTGATATATTGGCTCAACTAGCCAATACACCAGCTATGTTATCAATCTTTGAGCTCTTGCGCCTTTCTAAGAGACTCGAGAAACTCTAAGTGAAGCCCTGATGCAGGCTAAAACTTGCCTAACTCTCCTCAAGAAACCGGAAGCAGAGCCAGTCTCTTGCTGTCATTGTCATAGTGTCCTGGAGTTGATTCCAAACATCACTTTCACTCAAGATGATATGTTGCTGGAGGATAATAGGCATGATCGTCTCTCTACTATACAGGGTATGTCGATTCGATAAAGTCGATGTATCCTGATAGATCCAGGGTCTGCACTCAATATCATGCCAAAGACAATGCTAGACGCATTAAAGATACCAGTGCATAGTCTTTCAAGCACAATCACCACTATCTTGGGATTCAACCAAGGAAGGAGTGAACCGTTGGGTAAGATTCGCCTAAAACTCCAAATAGGCAATCTTCGTACAAAAGTGACCTTCTATATTATCGACAATCATGTTTGTTCTTACAACGCTCTCCTGGGAAGACCCTTTCTCCATGAACATAACATTGTTCCATCAACTCTTCATCAATGCTTTAAATATGTTGATGACAAAGGACAAGTTCACAAAGAAGTTGCAGACCTTTATCCTTTCAAGGGTGTCAAAGCATATTGCAATGACGCTCGTATGTACAAGGAAGAATTTATGAAGGTGGTATTGGCAATGGATACTGAAGAAGATCAAGAAGCAGTGCCCAATGACACTCTCATTATACCTATTAAAGGGCGTGTTTCCCACCCTCAGTCTTCTAAACCACTGGCTATTCATTTGCCAGTCCAGAGCAGTCTACTGATGGCGATCAGGATAAAAAGGAGCTCACCTCTTCTGAGCCACTTGTTATCGACTTACGTCGTAACAAGGACAAAAAGCAGCTCACTTCTTCTGAGCCACTTGTTGTTGATTTAACTCATAACAAGGAAAAAAGGGAGCTCACCTCTTCTGAGCCACTTGTTATTGACCTTCGTCGTAACAAGCCTCTTCCACGCTCTTCTTCTCCCCTCTTATAATCAATCTGACCAAGCCTGCTAAGGCTAAAGGTCCTGCTGTAAATACAGATGTACATATCAATGAAAAAGCATCTACTTTCCAGTATACTGATGTTATTTATCATACTAAATGCTATTTGGATATGTTAGATAGCTTCAAATCATTTATAATAGGAGTTGTGCAATCTCTCCAAATAGAAGTTTTATGTGAACACTCAAAAGATTCATATCGTATTGTTCCTGCTCGCAAGAAAGGTGAACATCCAATACTTTTTAGTAAAAGACCGAAACAAAAATTCAGCTATAAGGATGATAGCAAAGTTAACGACACGGGACATCTTTAATTCCGTCGTTACAGTCAACAATCAAAAGACATTGTCCGAAAAATGGGTTATGACTTCAAGAGTGGCCTCAATTACGGTAAGGGCAGAAGGACTCCTCTCCGTACCGTTGTTCCACAAGGAAAGTCAGAAATGTATTACAGCAGGTCCAAAAGAGGTCTTGGATATACTTCTCCTCAGATGTTATCCCCAGCAGTCTCCAACTCCGACAGTGAAGAACATTCTAACTCTTCTGATTCCAGGTCATGAGATTCTGATACCAGCATTAGTGAAGTCCACCGTGTGATCGTATCTTCTAATGGTCTCCGTTGAACTTCCGGAAGGCTGTGATGAGGACGTTGAAGAAAATCCTAAAATAGATCCTTGGGCTCAACAGATGGATAATCAGTGGGTACTCCGATTTGAACAAAGAGAACCTCCTACTGAAGATTAACTAGTTTAAGTTGATATAGGAGAAAGCGGGTCACCTCGTCCGATCTTTATTAGCAAGAATCTTCCAGAAGCAGATAAGCAAGAATTGATTCTTCTCATTAAAGAATAACTTGACGTCTTTGCTTGGAGTTATGAAGACATGCTAGGTTTAGATCCCAAAATTGCTACTCACAAACTGAACATTTTGCCTAATGCTAAACCAGTAAAACAGCAGCAACGGCGATTCAAGCCTGAAATGATGGACGCAATTAATGAGGAAGTCAAGAAGCTTATCGCTTGTGGCTTTATTCGAGAGAACAACATCCTGATTGGGTAGCTAACGTTGTTCCAGTCTTGAAGAAAACCGGCAAAGTTCGAGTTTGTATTAACTTTCGGGATCTTAATGAAGCGTGTCCGAAAGATGAATTTCCTCTCCCTATCATGGACGTCATGATTGACAATACCTGTGGGTTCGAGCGAATATCCTTTATGGATGGATTCTCTGGATACAATCAGATCAAGCTGAATCCCGAAGATGAAAAACATACATCTTTTCGCACTCCTCGTGGAGTCTACTGCTACACAGTGATGCCATTTAGTCTTAAGAACGCTGGTGCAACTTACCAACGGGCCATGAGTACCATTTTCAGAGATCATCTTCGTAAAATAGTCGAATGTTATGTTGACGATATTGCTGTTAAAAGTCGTCTGAAAGAATATCATATCCAAGATTTGAGAAAAATCTTTAATCTCATGCGTCAACATCAGCTCAAGATGAATCCCACCAAGTCATTCTTGGGCGTCTCTAGTGGTAAGTTTCTCGGCTTCGTCATTACCTCTAAGGGTATACACGTAGATCCCGAGAAGATCAAAGCCATTCAAGAGATGCGTCATCCACACAACCTAAAAGAGCTTACGAGGATTCCAAGGTCGACTTGCATACATCAGGAGATTCATTTCGAACTTGTCTGGACGCTGCAGATCATTCACTCAACTAATGAAGAAGGGTGTATCTTTTATTTGGACTGAAGAATGTCAACAAGCATTCGACGATATCAAACGATATCTCATGAACCACCAGTCTTGGTGCCACCAATCTCAGGTATTCCATTCTTAATGTACGTCCGTGCTATGGATCATTATTAGGTGCTTTACCTCGCCCAAAGAATAAAGAAGGTCATGAACAAGCTATCTACTATCTTAGTCGTACTACGATTGGTGCTGAACACCGTTATAGTCCGGGTGAAAAAGAATGTCTAGCCCTTATGTTTGTCATTCAAAGACAAGGCATTACATCATTGGTCAAACCATTCATGTCATATCCCGAGTCAATCCTCTTCGGGTACTAATGAAGAAGCCTAGCACACTCAACTCTCGGCTTGCTACATGGGCCATTCTTCTAGCCCAATACGATATGGTGTATGTTCCTCAAAAGTCTGTCAAAGGTCAAGTACTGGAAGATTTCTTGGCGGTTCATCCTGTACCAGAAACATCCAAGCTTTACGATAAAATTCCAGACGAGACGTTGAAAATCAGCATGATCTCTGAAGAATTTCCAACCTGGCGTCCATTCTTTGACGGAGCATCCAGAATTGGACCCAATGGTGCTATTGTAGCTGGAGTTGGAGTTGTTCATGTTTCTCTAGACGGATCAATTATCCAAAGAGCTTACTCTCTAGATGAATCTTGCTCCAATAATGTAGCAGAGTACAATGCTCTACTTATCGGTCTTCAATTAGCCAAACAATTGGACATTGAATTTCTCGAAGTTTATGGCGACTCTAAGCTGGTTGTCAACCAGGTTAGAGGAACTTATGAAGTCCGTCATCAAGATCTGATACCTTACTTTGAAGCAGTAACCAACATGGCTACATCATTCAAAGCTTTCTTTATTAAATAAGTACGCCGAGCTTGCAATACTGAAGCAGATGCCTTAGCCAATCTTGCAGCAGTCTTAGCTGTTCCCATCAGAAGACAACAAGTGGTGGTTATCTCTAATCGAGAATTGTTTTGTGTCGAAAACAATCGTAATATCGAGTTCAGTAATTTTGCTGAAATTAATGTTGTCAATGAAGATTGGAGAACTCCTTTCATCGACTTCGTGGTTCACGATATACTCCTCGAAGATCCTAAGGAGGCTACAAGTATTCGACGACGATCTCTACGGTTCTACTACAATCAAACCACTAAGACTCTCTATCGGCGGACTTATGACGGTCTCCTTCTATGCAGTCTAGCTGGTGAGAAAGCAAAACAGGTATTACGTGAAGCTCACGACGGTGTCTGCGGAGCACATCAGTTCGGTCCTAAATTACAGGACCGCATCCGAAGAATGGGTTACTACTGGCCTTCTATGGTATCAGATGCCATTGAATATGCAAGGAAATGTCGAGCCTGTCAAATCCATGCAGATTTATTCATCAACCTTCAGAATTTCTACACCCGACAGCCGCTTCCTGGCCTTTCGAAGCTTGGGCATGGATGTCATAGGTCCTATTAATCCTCCTTCTTCTAGAGGACATCGGTTCATTCTAGCAATAATAGACTACTTCTCTAAGTGGGCTGAAGCTATACCTTTGGCTGAAGTCAAGACCAGTAGTGTCATCAACTTCGTCAAACACTATGTCATTTATCGATTTGGTGTCCCTCGGCGAATCATTCATCACAACGGACCACAATTTATCAGCCAAAAATTTACCAGATTCTGTGATGATCACCGGATTGACAACGTCGCCTCGACTGCCTACAATCCTGCCGCTAATGGTTTAGCTGAAGCCTTCAACAAAACTATTATCAAACTCCTCAAGAAGTTTGTATCTACTAACAAACGGAATTGGAGTGAAAAGCTTGATGAATGTCTTTGGGCCTACCGAACTACGGTCCGCAACCCCACAGGTTTACACCTTTCTCCTTGGTATATGGCTGTGAAGCTGTTCTTCCTCTGGAACTCCAAATTCCTTCTTTAAGGATTGCCATTGCTAACGAGCTCACTACAGAGAATAATGATCTTCTTCGACTTCAAGAATTGGAGGCACTTGATGAGAAACGGTTAATGGCTCAACAACACATTGAGTTATACCAAGCTCGTATTTCTAAAACTTTCAACCGTAAAGTTAAGGTCAGAACCTTTCAGCAAGAAGAACTTGTTCTAACAGTCAGACGTCCTATGACTATGACTCATATGAGTAAAGGCAAATTCGATGCAAAGTGGGAAGGTCCTTACGTTGTAAGCAAAGTCTTCTCAAATGGAGCTTATCAACTCTCAGAACTGGATGGACGAACTGCAATGATGCCTATCAATGGCAAAATTCTTAAAAAGTACTATGTGTAAATGTAAATACTTGTAAATCATCAGACAAGTTCAAGTTCATAAATAAAATTTTATTTCATCATGAATGATAGTACATGATATTAAGGAAGGTCACTATCATCTTTCTCTACATTTGGACGAGGACCACTGCCGTCCTTTTCAAAAACATGGTCGACAAAAGAGCCGAGAACTTCCTTGCTGGAACCCACTAGGAACTTGCAAGCGGCCATCCTCATGGTTTCCTCTTCTTTGGTCCTTCCTGGTTCAAACAGAAAGTCCAGGATGTCTCGCGGTGGCTTGGGTACAGACGAACCTTCGCCTACTTCTGCCTCTTTTGATTGAATTGGATCGATAAGACATTCTTCAGAGCCCTTCTCAACCTTTGGGGCGAGATCAGCCTTCTTGGATGCATTTCCAGATGACATTTTTATGTTAGAAAAGAAGAAGTACTCTTTTCTGCCAAAATTTTGTTCTATTTATAGGCAAATAATGAAGCAACATATCCACACGACGGTTCGTCCGTTCATTATCATCCGATGGTTCGTCCGTTCCTCATCATTCAGTTCACTTGACCGTTCGTCCGTTCATTACATTCATCCGATTGTTCACCCATTTATATTTATTTGACGGTTCCTCCGTTCATTATCACCCGACGGTTCGTCCGTTCATTATTATCCGACGGTTCGTTCGTTCGTTCATTATCATTCGACGGTTTACTCGTTCATTCATCACCACTTGATGGTTCATCCGTTCGTTATTATCCATTTTGACGGTTTATCCGTTCATTTTATTATTTGACGGTTTTCCCGTTCATCTCACATCCACATCAGCAACTTATCGTTTCGATTAAGTTGTCAATTGAGATAATGATATTCGGTATATTCTGCCACGTCCATATTACCTCTGAGCAGATATAATGAATATAATTATTTTCTACAAAATCATCAAGAAATATATCATGTCTTGCACTTCTGAATATATTTTCTATCTCTATTATTTATATCTGAACAAGATATGCAATAAATAATGGAGCCACAGCAAAATGTCTTTTATTTATTAAGATATGAGACATTACAAAAACATAAATAAAAAATGTTCCACTAAGACGGAGGTATTATCAGATTATCGATCTGCTGCTTTAGAGTCTGCAGCCGTTCTTCACGAGTAGACATCACCCTCCTTCTGGCCTCTTCCATCCCGGTTTCTTCATTGAAAGCAGGCATGGTCACCATTCGGCGAGTAACCTCAGTATTATGAGCTTCCACATACTCATCCCTCTCCTGAATCAGAGCATTAAATTGTTGAGTTGCAAGTTGACGATCAGCAATTTTATCTTCTAATTCCTTCTGGAGACGAGCAATCTCTGCCCTTAGCTCAGCAGCTCTCTTTTCTTTTCTCTCGGTCATCAATGTTATTGATTCCAGCTTGGAGTTATATTCAGCAGATTTTGCAGAGAAGGCTTCCAAAAGGTTCTGGAGATTAACCCTTTCAATATCTGCCGCTTGAGCCAGTTGCTCGAATTTTGCTTGCACTAGAGATTCTACGTCTCCTTGGTTGAGTTCTTTGCAACTTTTGATGGAAATCTCTAATTCATTCAAAATATGTTCCAGGAGAGTGGCTTGAGCTTCGTCACCTTGTTCTCTGATAGCTCTTATTAAGAGAGAGGTTGGACCCCTAACCATGAAAAAATCAGTACCCTCTTTCTCTATCATTCTTTTTACCAGAGGTTCCAAAGATTCAAAAAAGCATCTGGTGAAAGATTGAATCACAAGATTATTCGTTGCTATAGCACCAGGAGTTGCAGCTACTCCTGTTGATGACGAGACTGTGGGACGTTCAATCTCTCGCGTCTGGAAAACGGGCTCTTTGAACAAAGGAGCTAAAGTAGAGCTAGTGGCCCCTCCTGGTTGTTCTTCTGCAAAAAGAAAAGATTGTCATTTTTTTGCCTATTGTTTGCTATTGTCCAAGAAGATAAAAGATGTAAATTATCTTACCATGGTTGAACCCAGCAATGAGCCTATTATCTGCTGGGGTAGACTCTGGCCGAGCAGAAGTAGCTTCAGCCATAACAGCTTGACTACTGCCCGCTTCAGAACCACAGGATAGATGATGACTGCTACTAACAACCACCGTCGTTATAGGCACTATGCCCGTGCACGTCGGAGGTGCTAGAGGAGTCTCAAGATCTGCAAGAAATACAAATAAGGACATTAGCTATCAATCTATTTAAGAGGAGATTGCTAATTTCATTTTATACCTTGAGGATCAGTGGCGGAGGTTTCTTCCGGAGCTTCTTCATCTAATGCTTTTTCTGGAGATACTGTTACCTCAACATCCTTTTCAGGATTCAAGGTATCATCAACAGCATTAGGAGATATATGCTCTTTATCATCTCTTTCGAGATCTTGCATATATTCATCAATATTTTCAGACAAAGAGCTCTCTTCATCTTCATCTTCTTCTGGTGCATTCCCGCTGGCATTTGCAGCTTGGTCACAATAGTCATCCAGCGGGCTGTAACTGCAATCTTCTAGAGCCGCAATCACTTCACGATCTTCCTCTTCGCGGAGGGTTCTAGGAGTAGGTGGAAGTTGAATCATCTCCGCAGCAGGTAGAAGAGAGTGTACAACATTTTGCTCTTCTTCCACAATACTTCCTCTGGGCTCTTCGGCCTCAATTCTTGGATCATGATCTTTCCTCTGCTCAATCTCTTCTCTATGTTCTGGACTAGGAGTTTTATTCCTAGGCTCTGAAACAGGAGTAGGAGATGGCAAGATTAATCCAGCTGCAGCATCCATTACCATTGAAGACAAGGCTCGATTTCTTCTTTGGGCCAACTTCTTTCTTTTCAGGGGCCTCTCAGGGCTCTCTAGATTTACAGTCTCGACTTGTCTTTGGACAGAGGTCGGTTTAGTGGCCTCTTCTTGCTGGATTGTCTCGGCTAGCTGCCGAGATTGAGATCTAGTTGTGATCTTTTCAGAAGAATGATCTAAGATCAATTTCTTCTTTGCTGCTGGAGCAGGAGGCTCTTCTCTTCTCCTCCTTTTTGCTGGAGATTTGCCCACTTTCAAAGAGACACGTAATGGCGCATTAACTTCTTGAGGGAACATAACATCCCTTGAAGCTTCTAAAGGTGCATCTTCTGGCTCATGTACTTCGTCATTTCCTATGAGCGACATGATGACTCCTCCCCTCTTCAGTCTTGTTGAAGATGCAAAGCTATCCGTGAGGTTGAAATTCTCAGCGAAGGTGTTTGAAGATGTATAAAAAATAGAGTATGTAAACAGCATCCGAGGGCCATGATTGATGTTTACAGGCATCAAGAACGTCGTTTTCGTATCTCGAGCATTATAATAAGCCCATGCTCGGGCCCCATCTATCAAATAACCCTTTCCCTGAAGACATGTGATAGCATTTCCCACATGAAATTGGTCGTACCCGAACTGTCGGGCAAATCGACTTGGGAGATACGGCTCTAAATAACATTCATCTTCAAACTGGTACACCAAATGGGACGGTCGAATTGTTTTCAACCATTCAAAAGCTGCACGGCTCAGAGGATGCATCTGCAAGTCAATCATATTTGTCCGTATTTGTTCGTAACCAGCAGGAGGATGGGTGCAATAAAAGTTCCATCCTTTACTCAAGTTTAGAGCATATCTACAATCTCTCATAGCAGTAAATTTCTACTTGCTTTGAGAGTATCTCCTCAGGAAGCTGCCATCGACCGATCCCATGCCGGGGTCCATCAAAGTAGGATGGTGAAGGAGCAACCACCCAAATAGATATGTATATGGTAATTCCAATCGTAGAAATTCTTTTTCACCCTTGGACTTCAGCATCAGATCGACATATAGACGAAGACCAGCATTCAGCTTACAAGTCATTGCCGACAGAAGATCCATCTTATATCCGAAGATTAATCTAACGGCAGCAAAAAGAACACCGCGATGAAAACGGTCTACAGCACTGGATCCCGGAACTACAAATTGACGGAGCCAATGTGTCAGAAACCCTGCTAATTGGGCTTCTTTTGACATCGGTCTATATCCTACTCTCAGATAACTTTCGAGAGTATCTTCTGTCTTCAAAGTAGGACACTGATAATCATCCTTCATCTCTTTATCAAAATCACCACTTTCTTCTATCAACTTCATCACTTCTGTGTTGCTCAATGGCTTAAAGAAATCAGGATAACATCTGTCATGTTCCTTGGTCTTTGGTTCTTGAATATGGTTAAGGAACAGATATGGTAGCCATTTCGAGGAATAGCAAGTGTTTAATGTGGCACTTTTATAGAACAGGGAATAAATTTTATAATGGCATAGCAGTTCCTCGAAAACTGCTACCATTTCTGCATTCTCTCTCCGGAGTCTGTCCAATTCATCATTGGTGGGGACGAATTCTTCATATGGGACATCTCCCATTGGTAAGTAAGAGATGTACTTCATCTCATGGAGTGCAAACCCGATTTCTTCGCCGGGAGTCATGAAGGTTCCTGTTCTGTAATTATACCTCTCTGCTAAAGCCAAGAACAGGTGCGGGTTCGGAACAAAACCATAGACAGTGGCATGCACTGCTTGGTACAAGTTGATTTGCTGCAGTTCTCTTTCAAACTTGGTCAGAATCCAATTTGCTATGCGGCTCCATCTTTTAAAATCTGGATTCACCAATCCAGTTAGTCTGATGTCTTGTTCAGGATATCTTCCTTCGACTTTCGTAAACTCATTTACGAAAATTGGGGTTCTGACGGGCATTAACAAAGAAGAATTCTCTGGTGGAATGCAACCGGGTTTCAGACCTCTCAACAAAACACTGTACCGCTCTGAGGAACTATAAAACATATCCTTCTTACTGGGCCCCTTCTTCACAAAAATTCTTCCTGGACGGGCATCTTGGAACGGTGTAAGGTTCCATTCCATCTTCCTCGGATAGCTCGCATGAGCATACCGGGATAAAGGGAGACAGCGTGGAACATTTGGTATAGAGAAAGATCTATCCGTCTGATGGACAATCCTTTCTTCCATCCTTGGTCTTGGTTGAGAACTTTTCTCAAGAGCTTCACCGAATAGGAATAAAGGTTTCTTGTGTATGACTGCATCTGCCGTTTCCAGAGGTTGTCCGTTCATCAAACATTGCAGTGTTTCATTGTCTTGGGATATCAAAATGGCCTGACGGGAGACCGACAGGTCATATTGGGGATAGTGCACATGTGACAAGTCCTCTTTATATTCTGATTCGGTAAGGGTCCCTACGAAGTTCTCGTATTCTGGGTCTTCTCTAGTATTAACTGCATCAGACAGAGAAAATAAAATTTTCAGTATAAGTCAAAGTCAAAGATTCAGTTTGCATAAAATTTAGATTGCGCAAAAATCAAATTGCACAATATCAGATTGCGCAAAATAATCAGATTGCACAAATAAATAGACATCAGTTTGCGCTGAAAGAGTCTCGCACAAATCAGCCAATTACGCTGACTTTTGTCAGCACAGTTCAACCAATTGCGCAGAAAGTTATTCTTCATAAAAATGAAGAATGAACTGATTTATGCAACCAGAACCCTAAAAAGGGGTGGCGCATTATGATCGCATCCCTAAAAAGAGATGGATTTTGAAGAGACAGTGAAATCAAAACTCTAAAAAGAGTTTTTGATTAGGTCATTTACCTATCATTGCTGGATGAGCCGTTTCATGGCTAGAAGCTCGACGCGCAGCCCTAGTCGATGATTCGGTGGGGGCCTTGCCCTTAGCGACGGCAGAGGATCATCGGGGAGCCATTGAAATCGTCGAAGAAGAAAGAAAGAAAGAACTCAGAAGTTTTTCGCTTGAGTGCACGAAGAAAGTAAGTAAAGAATACTTTGAAGGAATTGAAGAGCTATTTATAGCCTTTCGAAATCGAAACGGCCGCCTTAGATTGCGCCTAAAAATGGGCTAAACCCTCAGATTGCGCAGACAGCTCACTACGAGCGCAAATTGATTTCAAATTCAAAATTCAAAGTATTTCAAAATTTTGAATAAATTCAACTTTCGAAAACTTTGAAGGGGGTCTTGTAGGTCCTAAAAAATCAAGTTGCACACATCAACAAAGTCAGAAAATCAAGAAATACAATTTTCAGGTAAAGTGCACAGACATCATATTGTGCATCCTTCAGATTGTGCACGATAGATTGCGCACACTTCCAAGTGCGCAGGCTGACGTGGCAAATCACCATCATTACCAGACACAAATCAAATCTTCTGACAGCTGACAGCGCGGAGAACGAGACGACCGTTCGTTTAATCGTGCAGCATGACGTTCGAGGACAGCTGGCAGCGCAATCCATGTTGGCGCAATCCATTCCTACGCAGTCCAAGTCTGCACAATTCAAAACCAGCGCAATTCAATGTGCGCGTTCTGTCAACACAAATGACAAAATACACGTGGCATTCATGCCATCAATTGCTCATTTCGTGGCAACTGTCTATGCACGATCATGCGCAATTCAATCAAAGTTGCCATGTGTCCAAGACAGGTGGCCCACGATCCAACAACTGCCTGCGCGGTCCACTGTTGCGCAATCCAATTGCTGTGCATATCATCCTGCGCAGTCCAGAGTAACTGAAAGTTAGTTATTTCTCAGAACTCTATAAATAGAGTTTCAAGTCTCCATTCAAGGGGATCAAGAATCAGAAATCAGAGATTAGATTATCAGACTTCAAAGTTTAGAAAGTTCAGGAGTTCTTGCCCAAGTGCTGCTGCATTCTTCCGAGGCTTTTGCCTTCAATCTCCGAGGCCTTTTGCCTTCAGTTCCAGAGTTGTTTTCAACTTCAGAGGCTTCGTCTTCCAAGTTCACATCATCCAAGGGATAAAGCAATTGTCATCTAGATTGGATTCCTAAAGTTGTACCATTCCCAGAATTCAAATTGTAATCTTTTACAAAGTTTGTATCAATAAAGTTCTTCAACTTTTATTTTTGTAAACAGTGTACTTCACAGCTTATCCGAGACGGGAAACAACGAGGTCTGAATGGTAGGCAGTATGCAAGACTGAAGCTAGAGATACTTTTGACGTTGACGAAAAAGCTTCTCAGGAGGACGAGCTACCACTTATAACAATTATTGTTGATGTGGACTCCACGAAAATTACTTATTACACGACTAATAATGTAGAAGAGGTAGAATTATTCGAAGAGGAAGGCGAAGTCGACGAAGGCGAAGATGAAAATGAAAATGAAGATGAAGAGGAAGATGAGGTCGAGGAAGACGAACAAGATGAATATTCTGAAGATGATTGAGAGAGATGTACTTTTATTTTCTTATTATGTAGACTTGGTTATCTGGATTATCTGGACCCCGATGTTTTTTGTAGAATGTACTATCTGAACTTAAGATATTTCTTGTAGAATTTACTATCTAGATTTAGATATTTCTTGTAGAATGTACTATATAGATTTAGATATTTCTTGTAGAATATACTTTCATATTTCTGACCGTAAAATATACTTAGTTATTATCTAGTCTCTGTTATTTTTTGTATCATCATATGTTATTATCAGGTATGACAGGACGACACTGATCGTTCGACAGGTCCCGACGTGGGGGACGGGGTTCTCCTCCGGTACTTTTTACTGGTACTGGCTCTGGATCCTCGTCGCCGAGTACTCCAGTGTATCGATTAGTACCTCCGCCTGCCATGACATTACATGGCATATCTCCTGGGACGAGTAGTTCCAGGCCTGATACTGCTCTCTCGTCTAAATTTCCTCCTGCTGACACTGCTCCATCGTCTAGCGTTCCTCCTGCTAATATGACGATGAAGACAGATGAGAATATAGAGGAGACTGAGCCGACGCCGGACCAGTATCAGGCCGATGATCCGTGCACACCTTCGGAGGAGACGAGGACGGAGATCTGGGCCGACGGTACAAAGTAAGTATTTTGGTTTATTATATATATCATTTATTTCTTTATTCATGATAAATTTATTTTTATGAATGTAATTAACTTTGTATAGATATCGTCCCCCGTTGGTACAGAGACGCCTGGGCCATTTTCTGAGGTACAATTATGGTAGCCCTTGGATAAACTACTTTGATGCACCGGATGATAGAAAGAACTTCTGGTTTACTCTGTTCAAGGTAAAAGTATATATGGTTCTAATATTAATCATGTTATTTATGTATATTATATAACTGACTAAATTGTTTCTTCTAGCAAACATATTTTTATCCACCGTACCGGGCCGAGTTGATCAAGGGGATGTTTTCTTCCGTCGTCGCCAAGCTGATTCATGATGCTATTAATGACCAGAAAGATCGTGAACGCTGCGGAAAGCCGATCCAAGGTTGGATCACCCTTGATCAGTGGACTGTGTTGAAGGCTATGTTCAACGCGCCTCGATACAAGGAAAGGTCTGAGAAGGCCAAGGCGGCTAGGCAGAAGGCATCCAAGTGGTGCGGTGGGTGGTGACGCCAACATGGTGACCGTCTTCCCGGCCACCCATCGGAAGGGCGGAAAGCTTATTGACGAGAGGGCCGAGCAGACCTATGTAAGTATTACAATACTATTTATTAATTTTAATACGTCGTGTTAATTTTAATATAACTTAGTAAATATGCTTGCAAATAAATATTCACGTAGTTAGTAATAATAAGTACATTAGACATTAGAAATTATAGAATATCCATACTTTCTAGGCCGACTATCTTAAGCTTTAGGTGTGGGCGGCTGCTAGTGCACCTACTGCGGGAGAGGCCAGTACTTCCTCACAGCCCGCTCAAGCTTCGTCGGCGGAAGAGCTATAGGTGACCGCCGCTGGTGGTCTCCATAGGGGTACGTACTACGGTACGGGATCCTATGGCGCCCTAGTTGCGACACAGTCCTCTAGGGCCCCCGCTGCTAGTATGCATGGTCCCCAGCCCTCACAGGAGTCTTCCTGAGTCCAGGAGATGGTTGCGTCTATCCGTGACGAGATGCTACAACGGATCCAAGAGCAGCAGCATACGGACGATGCTACGCTCCTAGCACGATTGGATGTGCTTGACCGCAGTATCATGGAGCTCAGGGATATGACTGAGAGGACAGAGCGTGGCATCACTGATCTTCGAGCGTCGACACAGCACAGCGTGATGGAGCTGCAGGTATCATAGTTGTCCATGGGCGAGAGGCTGACGTTGATGCAGGATTCGATGGTTGATAGCAGTACGAGGCTGTTATCTACCATGGATTCATACAACCAGCGTCTAGCAGCCTTGGAGCAGATACGTCCTCCGAGTGCTCCCTCATCATCCCCGACGTCACTGCCTCCTTCATCGTCATCGACTCCACCTACATCGGTATCGATTTCACGGGAGGAGTATGAGATATTCTTATTCCTTAGACGCGACGGTGCCCCTCCTGCTCCAGATCCGCAGTAGTCCTATTAGGACTGTTTATTGCTTGTTTCTGTAGAGTGTTTTTTGTGTGTTGACCCATGATATTGGGTTTGTGTAGACTTATCTCCGTGTTTGATTGGTTGTGTAGACTATCTCCATGGATATTTATGTGTATACATTAGATTTTGTTGTGTAGTCATTGGATATTGGTTGTGTAATGTACTATTAATTTTTATCATATTCTATTTTATTGTTCGTTTCAACTGTATGTGCCATTACCGGTGTTGAGTGTTCTACCGAAGGGGTCAGCGAACCCAAGGAATTCAATGGAGGGTTGCTCCGGGTCTATTCATCTTAAATGTTCATTATTAAACTGTAGGGATACTACACAATTAGCAGAATATGTCATTCTGTTTCCATTTTTTTGTGCATATTTTAGCGACGTTTAGCGACGCGGATTAGCGGCTACATAGAAGTCGCTAAACGTCGCAAAATGACGCAAAAACCTACAGAAATTTACTTACAGAATGCAGTCGATAAACGTCGTTAATGGTAATAGTTACATCGCTAAATCTACCGACGTTTACTGACTAAAGTTATGTCTCTAAACCTACTAACGTCTACCGACTGTACATACGTCGCTTAATCAGCCAACGTTTATCGACTACATATACGTCGCTAAATTGCCGACGTAGAGTCGGTCAACGTCGACAGATTAAACGACGTATTAACGTCGCTGTAAAACGTCGCAACAACGACGTTTTACGATATTTTCCTTGACAATGACTTCTGTAAACACGACAAGCGTGAAAATGTACCAGAAAACGTCGTTGAGAAGTTTTAGCGACGTTTTTCTTTGTTTTAGCGACGTTTCTTGGCGTCGCTAATATGTAAAATTTTGGTAGTGAATAAATACGGATCGAGACTCGTGCACTACCAATACACTTATCCCGTGAAAAAAAAGACAATAAACAAAACAACATGGGGCATAGGATAAATAACATGTGACATAATGTAAACTGTGGACATGTAAGGTAAAAAAAAACATGTGAACGTGTGAGATAAACTGAACATGTGAGCATGCAAGAGAAATGGTACATGTAAGCATGTAAGATAACTAGGACATGTGAGCATATTAGATAACTGGGACATGTGAGGATGTAGATAACTAGGATGTGTGAGCATGTGAGAACTATATAGAACGACAATAATAAGATGACTTATGAACTATTCCGGAACCCAAGTTACAACCCGTAAACCAAACAAGGACCGGGATTGTAACCCTTCTCCTGAACAGAACTTCGTCTCTAATCAATGTAACAACATAGGGATCATGTATAGCGTGTGAGTACTGAATAGGACGACAAATGACAAGATGACTAAGAAACAATTCCAGAACCCAAGTTACAACCCGTAAACCAAACAAGGACTGGGGTTGTAACTCTTTTCCTGAACAGAACTTAGTCTCTAATCATTTATCGACAAAAGTAAAGCATAAACAATAACGTACTGAAATAAATAATCCGGACACTATCTTAACAAAACTACATTAGACTGGACTCCATATAACAATCATGACCAAGCAATGAGTACGGCTTTATACATTAGCTTACCAGGGTTATCACAATCCTAATTACTAACATATGCACTTTTAAGAAATCTAATCCGGTTACCTGCCATACAGACTTTCCGACTTATCCAGGCCAAAAGGAAAAGAAAGTAATGGTGGATACATCATCCGGGAGACAAATGTATCCTAAGATCTAATAGTGGGTACATCGCCCAGGAGACAAATGTACCCTAAAACATATAAAAGGTGCAACACTCGACAGTGCGCTGGAAGTGTGCTCATCATGACAAATCGCTCCAAATGCATTCAGGTTGGGGCTGAGAAAAAGGGCTTGCAGGCAACCAAAAATTTCTCCCCTCTCAATGTATCTAGGTAATCAAGCTAGTTGTGTAGTCCTTAATATTTTCTTGTTGGATTCTTGGGGTGGCATTTCACAGAATCCATCCTAAACATGATATGCAAGACTGGATAAAAGCAAGAATGTGCACTATAACAAGCTACAACAAAAAAATATAATAAGCTGAAAGCTAGGAGTGCGCTACGACGAGCCACTATAGAGAAAATAGGGAGTGCACCCTGACAGACCACTAACATGTAAGCAAAGAAAAATATGAAGAACAGATGGCAACTCTAGAGGGGGGTGAATAGAGTTTATAGAGATAATATCCAATTAAAAATTTAACTCTATCACAAACAAAACTAATCAGAGTAAATGCGGAATTTAAAGTGAGAAGAAAGAGAGCATACGCAAACACAGCCGATTTTAACCTGGTTTCCCTCGTAGAGGACTAGTCCAGGCCTGAGAACTCTAGCTCAGGATTAAATCTACTATTTGTGAAATAGTTGTTTACAATCCGTGCCTTTTCTTCAGAAGAGCACGTCAACTTCTTACAAAGGATCGCAGTGGCGATTGCTTGGAATTTTCAAGCGACTTCTTCAACTCTTGCACAAGACTCCTAACTGAGAGATGCTGAGCACTCGAGACTTAGGATGCTTGTGGCTAGTAGATGGGAAGGGTATGGCTTATTTGAGCTTCAAGAGAGAAGAGAAGAGAAGATTGGGGTGATTTGAAATGAGAGAATTCTTGGCCTTTTTATAGGGTTTTTGTAGGCAGAATTCGGCCAGAATTCGGGTAGAAAATTTCAAATATTTGGCCGTTGGACAACTTGCAACCCGCTAACCCTAAAATTTAGGTTGCTGATTTTTAGGGTACAGAGTTCAGCCCAAACTCTGTGAGGCAGAGTTCGGCCCGAACTCTGTCTCCAGAGCACAGAATGGTTCTAAGGGACCAATGGGCTTTTTTCTGGATGGTGAAGTTTATGGATTGTTGGGTAGGCTTTTGGTCAAGTCTCAAGAGCTCAGCATGACACAGTTTACAACAGTCTAGACTCAATAAAAGTATAAAATACAGACTCATATATAACTGATTTGCAAAGATTGAGCTGTCTTCTGACTTGAGCTTGATGTAGACGTCGTGTGTCGTATTGAATTATTACAAGTATTATTTAGTCAATGTTATCGATATTTGGTTGACTGTGACTTTGTGTCAACAATCTCCCCCATATTAATAATTGACAAAATAATAATTGTATATTCAATATTCATACCTGGACACAGTCAATGACAAAAGCATAGCTCCCCCATAATCGGTGCCGAGCTAAGTAAGATAGCTCCCCCGTAAACAATGCGTTAAACCTGTTGGCCTGATAAGGAACATCTCCTAAAAGCACCAAAAGCACATAAAGAATATACATATCTCTCCCCCTTTTGGCATTTAGCAATATAAGCAAGTAAGAATGGGCAAACACACCAAAAGAGAAGAAACTGCTTATTAACGAACATAACGAGCAGAGACTAATAGAACTATGATAAGCATAAGAGTCATAAATAAAACATAAAGAGTTTATGACAAACCAAGTACATAAATCCAACTAAACAACTGAAAAACTGGAAAGCATAAAACATAAACTATGATCAGCAGCAGCATTATCAGGTAGAAGCCATCTCCATCATGGAGCATGAGAAGGCCCAGCGGTGTCGGAAGGATCAGTGAAGGAACGGCTGGGGTCCACAATAGCAACATCCGGA
Organism: Iris pallida; assembly: GCA_029216955.1. Taxonomy (NCBI): domain Eukaryota; kingdom Viridiplantae; phylum Streptophyta; class Magnoliopsida; order Asparagales; family Iridaceae; genus Iris; species Iris pallida. The sequence goes on from JANAVB010025797.1 coordinate 1,186,680, forward strand.
TCCAGGTAGCGCATGACCCAAGGATCGTCAATGCGATATCCCTCGCGATCGGGATCTCGTTCCATGGGAATGGGCATAGAAAGATGACGAGACATTAAATACCGAATATCGTGCAGCGAGTTGCTAAGGGCACTCATCTGCAGGGTAGTACGGTAGTCCATCTGAGTCCAGCGATCGTCCTCTAAGGTAAAGCAATCTCGGAGCATGGTCTGGATGGAGTCAAGGGTAGCAGGAGGAGGTGGCACATCCTGTCCAAGTGGAGGGGCGTCGGGCTCCCCATCATCGGAATGCTCAGAAGTGGCAGGAGACGCTACGACTGCATGAAGTCGTCGTGCCTTAGATAGGAAGGCAGGAACAGGTAAGAAAGGACAATCATGAAGTGGTACAATGAATGTACGAAGGACCATAGGAAGATATAAGGGATAAACCAAGGCTCGTGGTTTCTTCCTACAGTTAATCATCCAGTCCATCATGGTACGTGGATGATTAAAAGGAATGCGATAGTGGAGATGATACAAAGCTGATATCTCAAAATAGGTGACTTCATCGGTGGAGCCGGCTTTGGATAGAAGGGTGTTGAAAACCATCCGATGAAGTTCATAGTAGTAAGGGTTGAGATGTTTGGCCATAAGCTTACGAGGACAAATGTTTGGGGCACATAAGTCTGCCTTGAAGCTCTCAAGGGAAGTTCCATCTAGAAAGTGGAATGATCGAGCTTCAACAAGCTTATCCCAAGTATCGAGTTCTGGAAGTTCAAGATACTCGGCCAAATCAGAATCAGCAAAGGCGATATCAACGCCTGCAACTCGGGAATAGATGTGAGTATCATCATGAGTCAAGTTGCAGTAAAACATTTGTATAGCGCTACGATAGATAACGAAATTTGAAGCAACTAGCTCATCAAGGCAAAGATCATGAAACATAGATTCATATTGTGCAAAAATTATAAAGTTTATGGGGTATCCCACAAACACCAGACGTGTCCGAAAATCACTAAACCATTCATTGGATGCGTCTGGTGATATAAAAAGTCGGTCGTCGTAAGTGTTTGGATCACGTGGACGTGAAGGGTTGAACAACGGATGAGGTGGTTGTTGTTGTTCAACGGGTTGCTCAACGGGAGGAGGAGCATTCGACGAGGATGCTCCCTCGGTCCGAATTTTCTTCCCACGGTTGAGCAAGCGAGGAGCCATAGCACAAAGTAGAGAAAATTGAAATAGAGAAGAAGAGTAAGTTATACCTCAAATAAATGATGAACAGTGAAAGAGAATTAGAAAATAGCCCTTCTCCTTGAGTTTGGGAAAGAATGGAGCACTATAGAGAAGAAATTAGGGTTAGGGTTTAGAGAGAATAGTGGAGGAGAAGAGAAAAAGGTGGTAAGAAAGGAGCAGGTGGAAGAGAAACCGAATATAAGGGAAGTGTTTCTCTTGGTCGGAGTGAATCAGGCCCATTGGTTCAAGTTGTGATCAACGGCTGGAACTGTCCCCGATTCTGGAACAGGAAGGCCGAACTTGGCCCGAACTCTGGTAAGGGCAGAGTTCGGCCCGAATTCTGGGTCCTTGTCCCAGAACTGAAATCAGGCTGAAAGGATGAAATATTGGTTAAGTATGGGAAACCAATATAAGTTATAAAGATAAATGATTAAGAGAGTCAATAAACCATATAGTAGAAGTAGAAGGATAGCAATATGAAATTGAAAAATAGCATGTCAGCAGGTGATAAATCAAAATGTACTGTATAATAAACAAGAAGTTATATCATAATTCAATATTTTGAATTTGCCATGAGTTAGCTGCAGGGGCCGGATTCCCGCTAGCGGTAGTCCTGAGGACTAGTGCACCGTGTCGCTTAGGCTTTTACGCCTTGTTGTCAGAAGGGCCCTTTCGGCTTGTACTCATAGCAAGTTTATCATAAGAGAATCACAATATAATCGATATTTACGCAGGTGTATTTAATTTATGTCGGCTTCATCTAAAATTCCAAGTTCACGACAAAGAAAATTGAAGCGCTCTTCGGATAATAGCTTTGTGAAGAAATCAGCTAACTGATGATCAGTGTCAATAAATTCTAAGTTAATCGTGCCATTTTGCTGATGATCACGCAAAAAGTGGTGTCGAATTTCAATGTGTTTTGTGCGTGAGTGACAAATAGGGTTCTTAGTCAAGTTTATAGCACTAGTGTTGTCACAAAAGATAGGAATATGCATGAAAGATAAATTATAGTCTTCAAGGGTTTGCTTCATCCACAGAATTTGTGCACAACAATGCCCAGCTGCTATGTATTCAGCGTCTGTTGTGGATAGTGCGACAGAATTCTGCTTTTTGCTAAACCAAGAGACTAAAGTCTTTCCTAATAAATGACACGTACCGCTCGTACTTTTACGGTCGACCTTGCATCCAGCAAAATCAGCATCAGAGTAACCAATGAGGTCAAATGATGTTGACTTAGGATACCATAGGCCTACTGTAACTGTACCTTTAAGGTATCTAAAGATACGCTTAACTACGGTCATGTATGATTCCTTAGGATTTACTTGATATCTAGCACACAGGTAAACGCTAAACATTATATCAGGGCGACTAGCAGTAAGATAGAGTAGACTGCCTATCATACCTCGATACTTACGTTGATCTACGGGTCTGCCGCTGTCATCTGGTTCAAGCTTGGTTGAAGTAGCCATAGGAGTGCTGATTGGTTTGACGTTATCAAGGTCGAATTTCTTCAGCATGTCCTTTGTATACTTCGACTGACAGATGAAGGTTCCATTTGACATTTGTTTGACTTGCAGCCCAAGAAAGTAGTTGAGCTCTCCCATCATGATCATCTCAAACTCGGTCTGCATACACTTGGCAAAATAGAGTTTATGGAATGGAAAGATGATTTGGTTGCCTTATTCAACTCACATTTGGTACATACGGTATCCTTTTTGAATGTGATGTCGGGCAAGCCTCTAACTAGCTTCTTGGTTGATAGCCTGGATATAGTATCCATGTTGGCATGACCAAGACGCTGGTGCCATAGTAACCGTTCATCTTTATGAGCATATAAGCATCTACCTGTATTGTTAGTATTCCCAGACAAATAGAAAATATAGATGTTATCCTCTCTTACCCCTTCAAAAGCAATGTCTCCTGTTGACCTATCATATATAAGGCATTTGTTTTGTCCAAAGTTAATATCATAACCATGGTCAGCAAGATGACTGATGCTGAGCAAGTTATGCTTTAACTCGGTCACTAGGCAGCCATCCTTTATTACGGGAGAGGGAGGATAGCCAATAATACCATTACCTATAATATACCCTTTTAGGTTATTTCCGAAGGATACATATCCTTCTCTCTTAATCGATAGTGATGCGAAAAGATATGCGTCTCCCGTCATATGTCGCGAGCATCCACTATCGAGAATCCACTTACTCTTAGTTGAGGAGGGAAGGTCCACCTACATCAAGAGTAGATGTGACCTTTGGTACCCAAGTTCTTGAGGGTCCTGAAGAGTTAGCTTTTGGAAACCATGCATATATCTTTTTATCTACTAATCTTCTGATTCTACATTGTGGTGATATGTGTCCATGTAGACCACAATAAGTGCATGTAGCATTCCTATTTACATTAGGAGCATGCTGATGATGTCTATAAGAATATTAATGATATGTAGATTTAGCATGGCGATGATGACTATGTGGAGAGGCATGGTGATATTGTTGATATGGCATGGCATGATGATGTTGTCTATATGGCATGGCATGATGAGATTGTCTATATGTGGAGTGATGTTGATTGTGTCTTTGTGCAACATGATGATGAATGTATCTACTTATAGCATGATGTTTATGTGACATATGATGATTATTTCTACGTGCATGAGGTTTGTGAAAGTGTGTATACATGTAAGCATGATTGTGAGCAGCATGAGTATGACGTGGTTGACTAGTATGAGTAGTGTCATGCTTTGTGTGTGTCTCATGTGATTGGGTTTGAGGTTGAGCAACCTGTTTTCCCAATTTAGTCTCTAGTTTCTTAGAGACAGCTTGCAATTCAGTAATCTTAGCATTCAAACCATGCAACTTAGTAATAGTAATCTTGTGTCTATTCTTTTCTTCTGCAAGCTCCGTGTTGAGGGTTGTGATTTCTTGTGTTTATTGCTCAATACGTGCCTCGGCATCATGTAAGCTTATCTTAAGCTTAGATACCTCATCAGTGACATCCGTGGGTGTAGTGTCTCTAATATTATCAAGTAAAAGAGAAAGTCTTTGTATTTCAACTTTATGACTTTTGATTTTGTCCTTGGCTTGTTTGTATTTACCAATGACCTTTTTATGGTCACTAAGTAAATCAGTGAAAGCATCGCCAAGTTCATCAAAAGTGAAGTCGTCAAGAGTTTCGTTTGATACCTTGTCGGATGTTGCCATTAGGGAAACATTAGCCGTATCTTGAGGAGAGTTCTTTTCTTCCTCGGAGTCACTATCTTCGCTTTCATGCCAAATGCTTGTGTTGGCATATTTCTTTGAAGAGGTCTTCTTATATGGCTTCTCATAGCGGTTGCTTTTCTTTGAGAATGGACAGTCTTTTCGGACATGTCCCGTCTTCTTGCAACCGTAGCAAGTAGGCTCTTCTTCTTCATCTTCTTGTGGTTCCTTCTTTCTTCGGTTGAAGCGAAGAAATTTCTTGAAGTTGCAAACCATGAGGGCTTGATCATCATCTTCTGAGTTGTCGTCATCCGTCTCTTCGGGTTCAGCCCTCCGTCGGTGAGCTTTGAGTGCGATCTCCTTAGCCTTAGGAGCAGGCTCTTCGAAGTCCTTGAGGTCAAGCTCATGAGTCATTAGCTTTCCCATCAAGGTCTCCATGGACATGGTTGTGAGATCGTTTCCTTCTATGATGGCTGTCACCTTAGGGTTCCAAATTTTTGGTAGCCCCCTAAGTAGCTTGCAAATCTTCTCGTGATTTGAATATTGCTTCCCAAGCGAGGACAGGGGGTTGATGATGTCGAGGAATCTTGTGAACATTTGAGTGATCATCTCGTTTGGCTTCATCTTGAAAGCCTCGTATTCTTGAGTGAGACGGCTTATTTTTGATTCCTTGACTTGGGTGGTTCCTTCATGCGTCACTTCTAGAAGCTTTCATACTTCGTGGGATGTGGTGCATGTAGATACCCTGTTGAACTCATTCATGTCTATAGCACAGAATAAAGCATTAATAGCTCTCGCGTCTAGGCTTGCCTGTTTCTTCTCCTCGTCAGAATATTTGTCATATGATTTCTCAACGAGATCACCGTTGACAACTATCCTGGCGGGCTTTTTGTAACCGTCAGTGACGATAGTCCACAGGTCAAAGTCTAGAGACTTGAGATAAAAACTCATCCTTGTTTTCCAATACGTGTAGTTAGTTCCATCAAATAGGGAAGGCCTATGAGTGGACTGTCCTTCACCGTGATTGGAAATCAAGGATTGTGTGGTTGCCATGGATCAGCTCTAGGATGTAAATCCTTGTAAAGAGAACAGAGCTCTGATACCAATTGAAGAACAGATGGCAACTCTAGAGGGGGGTGAATAGAGTTTATAGAGATAATATCCAATTAAAAATTCAACTCTATCACAAACAAAACTAATCAGAGTAAATGCGGAATTTAAAGTGAGAAGAAAGAGAGCATACGCAAACACAGCCGAAACCTGGTTTCCCTCGTGAAGGACTAGTCCAGGCCTGAGAACTCTAGCTCAGGATTAAATCCACTATTTGTGAAATAGTAGTTTACAACCCGTGCCTTTTCTTCAGAAGAGCACGTCAACTTCTTACAAAGGATCGCAGTGGCGATTGCTTGAAATTTTCCAAGCGACTTCTTCAACTCTTGCACAAGACTCCTAACTGAGAGATGCTGAGCACTCGAGACTTAGGATGCTTGTGGCTAGTAGATGGGAAGGGTATGGCTTATTTGAGCTTCAAGAGAGAAGAGAAGAGAAGATTGGAGTGATTTGAAATGAGAGAATTCTTGGCCTTTTTATAGGATTTTTGTAGGCAGAATTCGGCCAGAATTCGGGTAGAAAATTTTAAATATTTGGCCGTTGGACAACTTGCAACCAGCTAACCCTAAAATTTAGGTTGCTAATTTTTAGGGTACAGAGTTCGACCCGAACTCTGTGTGGAGGCAGAGTTCGGCCCGAACTCTGTCTCCAGAGCACAGAATGGTTCTAAGGGACCAATGGGCTTATTTCTGGATGGTGGAGTTTATAGATTGTTGGGTAGGCTTTTGGTCAAGTCTCAAGAGCTCAGCATGACACAGTTTACAACAGTCTAGACTCAATAAAAGTATAAAATACAGACTCATATATAACTGATTTGCAAAGATTGAGCTGTCTTCTGACTTGAGCTTGATGTAGACGTCGTGTGTCGTATTGAATTATTACAAGTATTATTTAGTCAATGTTATCGATATTTGGTTGACTGTGACTTTGTGTCAATAAAACATGTACAAGAGTGCACCACGATGGGTCATTATCTAGTAAACAAAGAAGACATGTAACATTAGTGAGCCACGACGGGCCACTATCTAGTAAGCCAAGAAGACATATAACATGGGTGCGCCACGACGGGCCACTATCTAGTAAGCAAAGAAGACATGTAACATAGGTGCGCCACGACGGGCCACTATCTAGTAAGCAAAGAAGACATGTAACATGGGTGCGCCACGACGGACCACTATCTAGATTATCAAGATGAGATCATGTTGTCATGTCCAAGTTAAGTACAATATTAACAAGTTATCAAGTTGGGTCGTCGTATTTTAGGTCAAATATAGAAAACATGTAAAGAAGAACAAAAACAATAATTGAAATTATCAGTGGCATATAAACTCCAATTAAGGTAAATCATGAAGATTCTTAAAGCCAAAACAAAACTGCGCACGGGAGCACAGCGCACGCGAGCAAAACTGCCTACGGTGCACGGAGCGTGCATGCACGGCGTGCGGTCTGCGCACTACGTGCACGGGCAAAACTGCCCATGACGTAAGATGTGCGCAAGCATGGCACGCGGGCGCGCGACAGAAAATCGTGCGGGCGCGTGGCGCACAAGATGCGCAGCACACGCAGGCAAAAATGCCCACGACGAAAGCACTGCGCGTGGCACTGTTCATCGTCCCGACAGCAACAAAAGGTGTGGAAACCCATAAACACGAAAATGACATAACTAACTGAAAATAAAAGGCACTGTTCATGGAACCATTAGTTTTTGAAAATAACAAAGTTTTCAAAAATAACAAAGTTTAAGAGATCAAAACTAAGAAAAACAAGAAAATTTACAAACTTAGATCTACAAAATTGTAGCCATCAAAGCCGAAAACTCCAAGTTCTAACGAGGCTATAGAATCATGCAAGAAAGAGAATAGAACAAAAAAAGCGACAAAATAATAATGTTCAAGATTTGGCAAGATGTACTTGCCTAGAGTTGGGGGAGAAATAAATGAAGAAGAAGATAAAGAAATAAAATGAGAAGTAATGAAGAAAGAGAGAGAAATTGGTTTATATACCAACCCTCTTATCTCAAACCAACCCAAACTAAGCCATACCAAGTTGAATTGAACCAAATTAATTAAACAAAGTCAAGATTAAACTAAGTCAAGGCTAGGAAAGACAAGTTAAAACACGGGTCACCAGACAAATGTCAAAATTTTGTATACGTACACCGAAAATACGTATAACGTAAAACGGGAGTGACAGGTATGCCGGCAGTATACACTGGTACACTGGCAGTATGTCGGTCAAGAAGAAAATCTATAAGTTGAAAAAAATTTAAAGCATTCCGAAAACCAAGAAAATATGAAATACAGTACAAAAATATGTATTCGTATATAAATACCGATACTGTGAGACGAGTTTCACACTTTATAACATGTTGGCCAAGTTGTCTTGGGATTGAATTTGCATAACTTCAATCTTTTGTTACTGTTGTTGCTGATGCGAGAAAAAATAATTCGGTACGATGTGCTTGGTGTTGTTTCCCTTGATGTACTCCTTCTTCATATGATCATTGCATGTGGTATTGTCTTCATATATTATTGTCGGACATCGTTGATAAAAGATAATCCACTTGTAGTTCGAATCTGCTTAATGACGATCCACAACATATACACTTTTGAGTGCTGTCATGGAGGTCGATGATGAGTACAACACGATTTATAGAAGTGACTACCAGGATCTGCATCACAAATGGTAAAGACAACCACTTTTTAATCTTGCCTTGTGCGTGTTAGATATATAACTGACATCGTCATATCCGATAAGGTGGACATCATTTGAGGATCGAGGAGGTTTGATCCATTATCGGATGCGTGGGAAAAGAATAATCTCATGTCCTAGCTAAGAACCTTTAAGAAAAATGTAATATATCTTTAATATCATTTCAGTGGTGTAGTTTTAGTGCAGTGTTAAATCTACCCAAGAGATTCATAACAAATAAGAGGTCTGATCTAGTACATTGAGCAAAGGGCAATAATGCATCTATTGTACTTAGATATGTAACTTTAGGTTCCAATACCTCTTCAACGCCTTCCTTAGGATGGGATAGGTCTTCTTTAGCATCTAGAGATAGGACGATCATGGGTGCACTCGAGGGTTTCGCTTGGTCCATATTAAACCGACGTAACCTTTTCTTGGTGAATCAAGTTTTCCCAGATCGAGTTTTCCAAAAACATTATCATTACTTTTCTCAAGATATAGGACTAAGCATAATCGAGTTTTTTTTCTCCGGATCATTTATCTCAAATTTTGACTTTAGATGCAAGACAGTTATCTCAAGCTCTTTAAGAGTCTTGATGAGATTCATGTCATTGACATAAACTACTACAATCCAAATTTGAAATTTGATTTGTTTAATAAACGTATAAGGGCATACTTCATTATTCACATAAATATGGCAAATCAAATACTGACTTAGGCGGTTATATCACATCCGTCCAAAAAAAATTTAATCCGTAATGTGAACGGCTCAACCTGATTGAGATCATGTTCCAAGGTATATAACTATTTACATTAGTTAGATGAAGTCCTTCATGAACCTTTATATAGATCGCAGTATCTAATTCTCCATATAGATACATTATAACCACATCATCAGCTGCATGCTTAGTTTTTTGGAAACTACAAAACTTACTAGGAGGCAGAACGTAATGATATCAATTACAGAAGAATATTCCTCCTTGCAATGAATTACATGACATTGAGAGAAGTCTTGTGCCAAGGGATATGCTTTATATCACACTATTTTATTTTTCTTATTAAGCTTCCATATGAATACTTTGTATCTGACATATTTTACATTGGGTGGTGTTGGAACTATAGGTATGAACACTTTTTTCTTCGCTACGAAATCTAACTCAACATGTATTGCTCCTTTCTATTTTGACTAATAAGTTCTGCATTGACATTCTCCCACGAAACACATTTCAATATCATATACCCTTATTATTTTAATGGCCATTGAATATACAAAATTATCATCGATGATTGTCTCATTCATAATCTACAACTCGTTTACTTAGCATACTGGACGAAGATTTACTGATTCTAGGATATAGGGAAATATCATCGACTATTGCAATAATGTGGAGCTTGACATCTTCTACTCACTTCACGTTGTTTCTTCTGTAAATGTCCAATGCGATGAAATCGAGGTCGTTCAGGTTCGACACTGCATTTAAGGGGAAAAAACAAGTTGTTAGAACTTTGAGTATCAGATTAATTATGTGGAACTAGCGGTTCACAAAATGTAATAGTGAATTTTAGTTTTCAAATTTTTTAACATACTTCAAGTTCTAATGAACTTCAAATTCTTATACAGTGCTGATTGAAGTTGAACCTCCGGTCATATTGTTCCTTATGGCAACGCTAAACCATTGTAGAGTTGAATTTTGACCCTCCATAATATTTTTGGATCTATTAACAAGGTTTTTTTTGGTAGGGGTGGGGTGGGGGGTATGCACCCCCTACGAGGATGATATCTGCAAGTTAGCAGGGAAGGGTTTCACATCAAACATTGAAACATCGGCAAATCAATATGCACTACCAAAATATAGGCGAATAGCGACTGAAAATAAGCGACGGCGTAATCAGTCGCCAATTAGCGACCGACAAGCGACTTACGGGCGATGGATTTTTTCAGTTAAATTTTTTATAAGTTTAGCGACGGATCAGCGACCATTTAACGACGGAATATGTCAACCGACTGATTAGCGACAGATATATACGTCGCTAAGCTGCTATAAATGTCAAAACGAAAGGATTAATTTTTATTCTAAATTTATTTCATAAAGGTAGCGACTAACGAGCGACTACTTAGTGACATTCCATGTAGCGATGGCGTAGCGACGAAAAATTTTCGTCGCTAATTTGCTGTAAAAATTTGAAAGTTACTTAAATTTCAAAAATTTCCCAATCTCTCTCTCACTCTCAAAATCCTTCTCTCTCCTCCCCTCTCCCCCCCTCCGACCGGCGATAACCCTCCCCCCCGACTGTGGCCCCCTCCGACGCCCTCCCCACTCCGGCCCCCTCCCTCTTATTCTTCTCTGATCGAACCCCCTAAACAACCCCTCTTCTCCTCCTCCGTCGAGCCCCCACCTCCGACGACCACCTCCCTCCGGCGTGCTCCCCCACTCCATCCCCCTCTCTTTTCCTCCTTCGAAACCCCGTACACCCTTCCTCTTCTCCTCCTCCGTCGTGCCCTCCTTCGGCGACCCCCCTCCGGCGACCACCCCCTCCGGCGACCCCCCCTCCGGCGACCACCCCCTCTGGTGTCCCCCCTCTGACGTCCCCCTTCTCCAAGATCCTCTCCATGACCAACCTCTTCAAGGTCCGAAACCCTAAACCCTAATTTGTATTTATTTTTATTTATGCTTTGTTTGTATTTTTTTTAACATGTTCTAGGGTTTCAATTTCAATTTCGTGTTTAAAATTTATCGGTATAGTAGTGGGTATAGTAGATAAATAAAAATTTATCGGTATAATAGTTTTGGAAATTTGACGGGATATGGACACGAAATAAATAGGTGTAGTAGTTTTAGATTTCTAAGGTAATTGATTGATCAATGCGATATATACTTGAGTATCAATTTGATACTTGAGTATCAACGTGATACTTAATTATACTAGGTTTGTTTTATGAGTGAATGTACGTGAGGGGTACGTCATACCAAGTTATACTAGGTTTATTTTATGATACCAAGTGATATATGGCATCTTAATTCTTGGTGCATAATCATTCACATGGATTAGAACAATGAGTCGATACTTACTTGACCGTTCGTGGATGTACAATCGGCAACTTGAGAGTATGAATGGCTTGACGGACGATTTCAAGGCGGACGTCGAGCAATTTCTCATATATGCAAGTAGCCATGCCGGTTTCATGGACGGAAGGCGCATAAAGTGCCCTTGTGTCAAATGTAAGAATATACCAATTAGAGAGGTGTCATTCGTGAGAGAGCACCTTTACAAGAAGGGTTTCATGTCGAACTACAACGTGTGGATTAATCAAAGAGAATCTCCGGCTTCGCAATCTCAATCCTTCTTCAATACCGAGGTGAGAGATTCTACTCTCGAAGATCATTTTGAATATTGGCAACCAATAAACTTGGCACGTGAGATGGTATTAGATTTTGCTGTGGCACGTGAGGATCTGAATCCTGATGCAAAGGAGTTCTACGATATGTTCAAGCATGCTGATACTCCATTATATCCGGGTTGTGATTCTCATTCGGTATTGTCGGTGGTGATGCGGCTGTTGAACCTTAAATCTAATTTTAACTTATCGCAAGAATGCTATGACCAGATAACTCAGCTTGTAAGAGAGTTGTTGCCAAAAGCATCAAATGATTTGCCTGAAAGCTTCTACAAGTCAAAGATGATGATACGGAAACTCAGATTGGACTACCAGAAGATAGACTTCTATCAAAATGGTTGCATGCTATACTACAAAGAGAACAGTGATAAAGACAAATGCATTTTCTTTAACGAGGACCGGTACAAGCCAATCCGGGGCAAAGGAATATCAATTGCCCGAACGCGGATGCCCCCGTACAAGTACATGCAGTTCTTGCCAATCACAAAGAGGCTGCAGTAGATATATATGTCTACAAATACTGCACAACACATGACATGGCATAACAAATAACGAAAGATAGATGATGGAGAATTATCTCATCCTACCGATGGAGAAGTATGGAAGCATTTTGATCGGTATCATCTTGATTTTGCTACGGAGCCTAGGAATGTTCAATTGGCTTTATATTCTGATGGATTCATTCCATTCGGACAGTCAGGGATGCAATACTCTTGTTGGTCGATGATTTTGATCCCGTACAATCTATCACCGTGGATGTGCCTGAAAACTCCTTACATGTTCCTCACACTTATCATACCCGGTCCAACAAATCCAAAGAAGAACATCGATATCAACTTGCAACCGTTGGTGGACGAGTTGAAACAATTATGGCAGTTTGGCATCCAGACGTTTGATATATCGATGGAGCAGAACTTTCAGATGAGGGTGATGCTTATGTGGACCATCAACGATTTTCCAGCTTACGGGATGTTATCAGGGTGGAGTACTCATGGTATTATGTCATGTCCGATATGCATGGGGAAGAGTAAGGCATTCTGCCTTCAGAATGAAGAAAAGGCATGTTTTTTATTGCCACCGCCAGTTTCTTCCTTCGTCACATTTGTGGAGAAGGAACAAAGATAACTTCAGGGCTGGTAAACGGGAAGTATCTCTTCCTCCGTTGAGATTAACGGGAGATGTAGTTTTGGAAGAGGTTCAAGATTTACCGACTGTCATGGAAAATCCGCGATCGGGCCATCACATTGAAGGCTTCGGACAACATCACAATTGGACGAAACGGAGTATCTTTTGGGATTTGCCTTATGGCCGGACAATCTCATAAGAAACAATCTTGATGTCATACATATGACAACATGTTTAATACTGTGATGGATATTAAGAGAAAATCGAAAGACAATATTAAAGCAAGAAAGGACTTAGAAATTATTTGCAAACGTCCAGAGTTGCATCTGTCGCAAAGGTCCACTGGTAACTGGGTGAAGCCTCCAGCACCATTTACATTGAGTAGAGATGATAAATTGATAATATGTAAATGGATTTTAAAGTTAAGATTTTCTGACGGTTACGTATCGAATTTGGCGAGATGTGTCGATCTCAACGAACACAGGTTGATAGGGATGAAGAGTCATGATTGTCACATTTTCATGGAGCGATTACTTCCTATCGCTTTTAGAGAGATGCTACCTTCTCATGTGTGGACTCCGCTGGCCGAGTTATCTATCTTCTTTAGAGATTTGTGTTCAAGTAAGTTGACGGTGCAACATATGCTAGAACTTGAGGAGAAAGTTGTAGTGACGTTGTGCAAGTTAGAAAGGGTGTTCCTTCCGGCTTCTTTGATAGTATGGAACATTTGTCGATTCATCTTGCATACGAAGTACGTGTCGGTGCTTCCGTCCATTATCGCTGGATGTACCTATTTGAGAGGTATAAAATAATCTTCTAATTTGTATTTTTTTATTTAAATAATTTTAATATTCAATATATTTCTTATAGATATCTAGGTCACCTGAAGAAGAAAGTGGGCAATAAGGCTCATGTAGAAGCTTCAATATGCGAAGCATACATCATTGAGGAGGTTTCTAACTTCTGCTCGATCTACTTCGATACTCATGTCCGAACAAATCGGAATAGAGCGTCGAGGAATGATAAAGGTGCTATCAATGCACCGAACGAACTGATCCGTACAATCTTCAATATGGGGGGCAAGCCGACAAGTACGACTAAATTATGGTAGTTGAATGACGATGAGTTTGAAGCCGCACATCGGTATATATGCCTCAATAGCGGTATCCAAGAGATGGAAGATATTGAAAAGTAAGCGACACCATTTAGTCATTCTAAATTCGATATTTAGAAGTGTGCTAACGTTTCTCCCTATTATTATAGTACTTTTAGAGCTGAGATTAGAATGGAAAGACCTGATATTGATGATGATGATCTTGCTAGAGAGGTCGATATGAAGTTTCCACCGTGGTTCCGAAATTATGTAAGGATTATAATCATTAGCCATTCTAAATTTGATATGTTACTATCCACACTTTGTCTAATGACTTTTTTGATACTATCCACACTAGGTCTTCCGTCCTGGTACACAGTTGCAGAACAAAGGGCTAAGAGCAATTGCTAATGGACCGAGCAAGAAGGCGAAGTGTTGGAGCGGATATACAATCAATGGCTTTAACATTAGAACTACTGATAAGCCTATCAATCATTAATTTGTCGATGAGGAGGCTAATTATACCAAAAATTCAGGAGTTTGTGTGAGAGCCTCAGTCTACGATGTCGATCCCGAATTCGACTACTACGGTGTTCTAAGAGATATCGTAGAGATTGAATATTCTGTTGATACGAAGATTGTGCTTTTTAAATATTGTCGGTTCAACACAACACCCAAGCAAGGATGGAAGATTGACAAACAATTTGGCTTTGTTGATATAAAACATGGAAAAAGATATGGAGGTTTTGAACCATTTGTGTTGGCTAGTCAAACCGTTCAAGTGTACTATACGAGTTATCCTAGCCGACGGCGCAGTACCCTGGATTGGTGGACTGTATGCAAAACCAAAACAAAAAATACATATAATATTGGGGATGTAGCCTACCAAGAGGAAAAGGTGGTCAAGCCTTAACCAACATATATAAGTTTGGCTGGTGTTGAGGAAGAGGATTTAGAAGATATGGAGGTTGCGGTAGATGATGTTATGGAGGTTAATATTGATGAAGAATTAGAAGATGTTGAGGAAGAAGTATTGGAAGATGAAGATGAAGATCATAGTGACAGTAAAAATAAAGAAGCAGAAGAAGACACTTCGGAATCAAGCGATGATTTAGAAGACTCTTGGAAAGATGAATCAGACTAGTACGTACGTTTTAATTTAATATACGAGTTCCATTAGTATAATGACATGACAGTAGTTTTTATTTTTAACACATCATCACTTATTATTTCTTTCAGATTTTTCTATGGCGCTGAGAGGTCGACGTTCACGTTTGCAGCTTGGATCTTCATTAAGTCCGCCGAGAGGTCTTTATCATACCCGTCGAGAGGTTTCCATCATGCCCGACGACCTAGATTTACTGTACCAGTACTTTCTTGTATTAAAACATTTTAGATATGTGTATTAATATTTTTTATATTAAAATATTATTCGTATGTGTGTATGAAGCTAATTTTGGATATGTGTGCATGTGTTGTATTAAAACATTTGGATACGTATGCATGAAACTAAGAATTTACAGGAAACACAAATACTGATACGTGTGCCTACTGTAAAACTGTCGACAGGGATAAGGACTGCTGGAAACACGAATACTGATATTGTATTTGGAAAATATTTATATGACTGTATATTGTGCGTGTAACAGTCGACAGGGATGTGGAGTGCAGGAAACATAAATACTGACATGCAATATTGTATTTAGCGACGGAATGGCACGGAACAGCGATAGAAAACCTGGAACATTGCAGGCTAGCGACGGAACATCGACGATTTTTCTATCGCTACATGCCTAGAAAATTTACTTTGCAGGCTACCGACGGAATAGCGACTGTAGTTTCCGTCGCTAAGGTTCTGGAAAATATTATATTCCAGTATAGCGACTAAATAGCGATGTAAATTTTACTTACTATTTCGTCGTTATGTTCCTGTCCGACACCAAAAGCTTATCGAAAACATCTTAGCGACGTAATTTTTCGTTGCTAGCCCGTCGCTACTCTTATGCTGAATTATGCCGCTGCGACGTCGGTAGTTCATCGGTAACTATAGCGACAGAGTTTCCGTCGTTATTACGTCGCATTTTTCAATAAATAGCGTGTCGCTAAATGCGTTACTAATCAGTCTCTATTTCCGACAAACTAGCGACTGATTTAAATTAGTGACACGTGATTTCCCGACAAACCATTTTTGTCGTTGATATGTCGCTATTTGGCTTTAGAGACGGAAAAATGACTTTTAGCGACGGATCCTGCCGTCGCTAAAAGCCTGTTTTTTGTAGTGATGGATTTTGTTCAAATTTGTTGCCTATATACTGTTTATTGTGGAGTTTCGCGACAAACTTCAAACTATAAAGTTTCTAGATGTAGGTTGCTTATAAAAACTCCCATGACGTATGAACTATGTGCTCCGTGTAGAATACCTCTGGTGATGCAAAGGGTTGCGGCAGTCCATGAGAAACTGTATAACCTGCGACGAGCAGTTTCATTGCTGCAAAGGACCACGATAACTCGCCAGGACCCGAGTTGTCAGCGAAAAGCAATTTCATCGTTCCCAAGGAGGCATGTTGACCATAAAAATTAGTTGTATCGAGGACCGCATTAGTTCCTAAGGACCTTAGTGTGCCATAGAAGATAGCCTCAGTTCCCGAGGAACTTGACGCATTACAGAGTGCATCGTTGTCGCAAAAGGTCATACCAATTCACGTGGGTCTTGACATAAAATAGTTTTGCTGTCATAAATAACCATGTTAGTTCATAAGGAACTTTGCAGCCGTGTATGAGGCCACGAGGCTGCTAGACAACTTGGCCGCTTGGCTCCAAGCCTGTAGGTTTCTGAAAAGTTAAACAATGAGGCTATAGATTTGCGACTCCAAGGGGACGCGAGGCTGCATGGTATGCGAGATTTGTGTGCCATGAGAATTCATAGGGTTTGCTTCTGGCAAACTTCTACCAAGTTTCTTTCTGACAAATTCTGGAATCTTTTCTTCTGTAAAATCTTTTGCATGGTTGCTCCATTCAACAGATCTCTCCCTGACCACGAGGCTACTCTACGTCTCGGAAGCGAAAAAGTCTGCGACACTTGAGAAAACTAGTTTTGTTGTCACCGATGCTCAAACCAGATAAATCTCCAAGGAAAGAAATATATCCGTTAAAAAATATAGATCATACTTACTCGTTTTGTTCAAAACGCGATCGTTGATCGTGAGCCTTTGTGGTAGAACTTTGTAATGATAACGTGTTGTAGTTGAAAGACCAAAGCTAGTTTCTTCATGAACTATGACGACGAGGAAGATAGTGTTAGAGCCGGGGCACAATTTTTCGATAGAAAACTGTGAATTTGAAACAATTGTAAGAACAATGTTCCAACGCAACACTTCTAGGAAGGTTGTGCAAGTATAACGAAGATCTAAGAAGATCTCGTTATTATATTATGAGAATCTAAAAAGATTTCGTAATCCACATCAGCGTATGATATACGAGAATCTAAGAAGATTTCGTAATCACAGCAGCGAAGAAGATGACAGGCAAAAGATGGAAGATGGCCTGCTGGGGTGAATGATCACCGTTGCTCAAAGCTATATTCGCCCCACATGAATAGCTTCCAGGAACCAGCAAGTTCGTCGGAGAACTTTGGAACACATCTGCTCATCTGACTCCTCGGATCGTACACAGACTCCCGTACAAAAGTAACGCTGGTGCAAAGCTTCTCTTCTCTCTCACAGACTCTGTTTACTTGTGTTAAAAAATACTTGTAAACTTTTATGACTCTCTGAATGTGTTATGTATTGTATATCTGCCTGTGTGAGAGAGGAGACCTTATATAGGCCCGAGAAGCAACTGCCCGGTTAGCACAACATTCGGGACGTGGAAATAACCACTCTGAACGTGCAGTAACCGCTCAGATTATCCACAGGCACGATCTGAAGCAAGTTGTGCCACTCTGGCAACCCGCGCGCCTTGCACCTTGCGCACAGAGCCACTTGTGCCATACTGTGCCACATATCTTGTGCGCCTTGCATACCTTGTGCCACACGTACAACGCGCATATTGTGCCACTTGCGCAACCTGGCGTAACCTGTCCGCAACCTGCGCAACCTGGCACAACCTGTGCGTAACCTGGCACAAGCTGTGCACAACCTGTGCGCAACCTGTGCATAACCTGTGCGCAATCTGGCCCAACCTTTACGCAGCCTGGCGCAACCCGCGTGTAAACTAGCGCACACCCTAGTCGCGCAACCTAGGCCGCACAACCTGTGCCGCGCAACATGGCACGCAACTTGGCCGTGCAAGTGGCTCCGCAACGACCGCAACTAAAGCACACTATGTGTCTAGCGACGATGCTGACGTGCTAAGTACAAAGTGCGCCAACAAAATGCCATATTACGCCTCATGAGCCCATGAGCCCGAGTCCGAGTCCGAGTCCGAGTCGCTAAGCCCCTACGGGGCTTAGCTCCTATGAAAATAAATTTCCCAAGAGCAAAAAGCATGAATGCTTTCAATTGTTGATTTTGCCTTTTTTTCTATTAGAAAATTAACCCCACATGGTACACCCATGTGCACCTCCACACCACATGTGTATCTCTAAACTAGCATAGCTAATATATAGAGATACAACTCCTTTGGCCTAGTCGATGTGGGACTAAAATTCACAATAAAAGGCCAAATCCCAACAATCCCCCACATATCTCTATATATGGGTATAAGTGTTCCCTATAGTAACTGTCCATCATGCATTAGGAGAGATGTCGCTGACGACTTGAATCTTCCCGCATGGGTCAAACAACATACTATAATATAAGAATGGACTAAGCCTTGAATTCTGCATCATAGCTGAAATTCTTTTCACTCACATAATGTAGTTACATGTGCTTCTGGCTACACATTAAAGGTCCTGTGCCATCCTGGTTTCAGTGTATAATTTTGGGCGTCTACAAGTTTACCCTCAAGAGACGGCCTGATATCTCTTTGTCCATACACTATAGGTGAGTTCATTTTAAAGAGACATGGCATGAAGCGCTTTGCGCTTCCCTTACGGTGCTACGCCGCTATGACATGGCTTAAAGCCGAGGCCTTACCCCGTACCGGGAACCTCATCGTAGTGTAATACTACTGTAGCATGAGCCAACCGCCTCTTTGTAGTGCCAAACTACCCAGCATGAAGCCTTAGGCTCCCTTGCGATGTTACGTCGCAACGACATGGCTTGCAAGGCTGAGGCTTTATTCCTAACCGGATATCTCATCGTGGTGTCGTGCCACTGTAATATGAGGAACTCCTCCTCTTTGTAGTGCTGACTACACCCTCTTTATTTTAACATACAGCATTAGGCTAACTACCTATTTGCGGTGCTACGCCGCTGTGACTTGGCTAGCAAAGTCGAGGCATTACCCCATGCCTGGGAACCTTATGGTGGAGTCACCCCACAGTAGCATGGAGTTTTACTCTTTGTAGTATTATTCTACCGTGCTTCCTGTAAAGCACACCAGGCATTCACTCTGCCTGTGAACTCATTAAGGCATTTAAGCCAACCTTCCCACAGGATCCATTTTTCACAGAAAATAACAGTAGACAACAGAGGTTGTAGGTCCGTAACCTCTCTATGCCCAATAGAACATGTACCCACCGTTCCTGATATTCTTCCGATTAGTGGTCCTTTCTTGAACCAAAAGCAAGATGCCTAGTAGATTTTTCCTTAAACTATTAGCATAAAACTTTTTGGTAGGAATACAATAATACAATATCAGAATGCCTTCAAACCCATTTTACAAGCTGTGTCATCGCCCAGCTGGCGCTTGAGGCCCTTGGTGAACGGATCCGCCAGGTTCTCCTGACTTCGAACATCAATCACTGCAATAATACCCCTATTGATGAGATCGTGTACTGCCCTGTGCTTCAACCGCATAGTCCTCTTCTTTTCGATGAAGAGGTCATTTGATGCCACCGCCGCAGTCGCCTGGTTGTCGCAGTATATCAGTATCGTCGATATTTGTGCCCCAACCACTGGAAGATCATACATGAGCTCCCGAAGCCATTCTGCTTTCTCGGCTGTGGTATCAAGTGCAAAGAACTCAGATTCCATGGATGACCGCGAGAGCATATTCTGTTTCTTTGACTTCCACGATATAGCAGCTCCACCCATTATGAAAATGAATCCACCTGTGGACCTCTTATTCTCCATCTCTGAGCACCAGCTGGCATCACTGAAGCCTTCCACTATCGACGGATCTCCGCTGTAGTACAGTGCATATATATGAGTCTTCTTGAGATATCTCATAACCCGTTTCATAGCTTTCCAGTGTTCAACACCTGGGTTGCTCGTAAAACGACTCAGCATTCCCATGATGAAAGCTATGTCAGGCCTTGTGGCAGTAGTAGCATACATCAAACTTTCGATTATGCTTGTATACTCCAGCTGCCTGATGGTTTTTCCTGAATTAGGCTTCAGCTTTAAATCACACCTGTACGACGTATCGATCCCTGGAAAATCCCGATACCCATAACGAGTGATCATTTTTTTAATATAATGAGACTGTGACAGCGCTAGTCCAGTGTCTGTCCGGATGATCTTGATCCCTAAGATCACATCAGCTTCCCCTAAGTCCTTCATACTGAACTTGCTCGAGATTAATTTCTTTGTCCCCACGACACCGCTCATATTCGTTCCTAGGATAAGCATATCGTCCCCGTACAGACAAACGATCATACCTCTTCCATCAGCGAACTTCGTGTAAACACAATTGTCCATCTCGCTGACCATGTAGCCATTTGACCTTATAACTTTGTCAAATTTCTCATGCCACATCTTGGTAGCCTGTTTAAGACCGTACAAAGATTTTACCAACCTACAGACTTTGTCTTCAAGTCCCCTGACGACAAATCCCTCTGGCTGTTGCATGTAAATCTATTCGGTCAGCTAGCCATTTAGGAAAGTCGTTTTCACATCCATTTGATGTATCACCATCTTATGTATTGCTGCGAGAGCAATCAATATTCTGATGGTGGTCATCCGGACTACTGGAGCTTATGTGTCAAAGCAGTCAATCCCCTGCTTTTGAGAAAACCCCTTGGCTACCAATCTAGCCTTGAACTTGTCAATAGTTCCGTCTGCTTTCATCTTCTTCTTGAAGATCCATTTGCATCCGATGGGTTTCGCTCCTTCAGGAATATCAACCAACACCCAAGTGTTATTTGAGGTGATAGAATCAATTTCATTGTCAATCGCCTCCTTCCAGAAAACTGCGTCTCTGGTCTTCATCGTCTCATCATAGGTAAGCGGATCAACTTCCACATGAAGGGTGACAAAGTCACTTCCAAAATCCTTCATGCAGTGTCCCGCTCCTAGCGATTCACTATGTAAGGCTTGTGACTTGGCTAACTCGGTCGGAATCGAGTATTGGAAAAACTTATCGTCGGCATCGAATCGATCACGGACAAGTGCATAAGAACCTTTCCAACAAATGGATTGGTTTCTCTTGAAATACGTCCAAGAGTTTTCTCTGGATGTTTTGCTGCTGGTTTTGTTGCTTGGTTTTGATGGATGCTTTTCTGAATAATTTTCGATGATTTGATTCTTGTCCGTTTTTATCAATTTGTATAGCATTCATTCTTGAGAATTCTGAGAGAAGATAACACACCGAGACGGAATATTAACCAAACTTTTGGTGCCAATGCAGACTGACGCGTGACGGAAGGCTAAGCGTGCAAGTGTTCCTCTCTCTCTCGACGATTCTCTAATTTGGTGAGTGTGGATCTCTGTGGTGGTATTGTCCCTCTCACTATTCCTTCATGCCAACTAAATAATTGTCTTGCAACATCCATTGATCGATATCAAGTTGCTAATGCCACAAGTCAAAACCACTAAGAAGCTGAACATTGAACATTGAAAGAATTGATTACACTGTTAACAACATTGAGAATTGTGCTTGTCCCTTGAACATTGAAATCTGGGAAATGAATTGATGCCTGAGATATTGAATATGAGAATGATGCGTATCTAATGTTGGCTTTATTAATACCATGTAATTGTGTACTGTTGAGTCGGTTATGCATTCGCGTGGTCATGGACGTCTTTGTGCACAAGGTTTGAGTAGTTTCCTCGGGACGGTACTTGGGGCACAGGGGACCAGCTCGACCTAGGGGGAAACAGTTGGTCGTGCTATGGTGGCACGAGGTATTGCGGGACATTCGACTAGGCTTGCAGCCTACTCTGGAATGGTATACCGTAATACCCGTTGGAAAGTCCTTTATGGTGCAGTTTCACCAACGACCCAGTCCGAATGCATGCTAACGATTGTCTTATGCAGGGGTGGTAAGTATATTATTATTATCCTGTATCTTATACAGGAAAGCTGGATTCGGCCAATGGTAAAGTAAATATGGTTTATTCCATGTTACATCATTGTGATTTACTCTGAATGTTGCATGTCCCTAATAAGTTCATATCTTTAAAATGCTTGTCATTCATAAAATGTTGGTTTAGCTGATGGGCCAACGGGGCTCACCATCGCATTATTATAATGTGCTGGCCCCTCCTCCATAGGTACTGGAGAAGGCTCAGGCGCACGTCCGAACTAAAGATTTCTGAACTGATGTTTCCTTTCAAGTTGTTTTTCCTAAAGACGCACAAAGTTTGCAAAGTTTTCAAAAAGATAGCTGCTTATATTTCAAAGTACTAAAGGGGCATGATGTATGGAACGAGAAGTTATGTCATGGTAGCCTATCAGTTGTACTTATTTTCATGAATCAATGTAGCCGAAATGGCATTTCAAATATTATCGAGAAAAGTTGTATTCTGACTACAATTATGAACAAAATGAGTATTTCTTCTTCCTATATTGTGCCCTCAATATTTCTGAAATGTGGCTGGGTTTCAAATGGTTCTAAATGACTTAACAGTGCACGTTCTTGCCTTGTACAAGTGCAACACCAGACTTGTACGGCATCACGCCTTAGCAAGGACGAACGATTCGGTACGAATCGAAGCGAGGACGAAAGATTCCTCGAATCGGGGCATGACAAGTTGCTATCAGAGCATGGTTTCAAATTCTCGGATTTCAAAAAGGAATTTTTGATGCAAATTTTCTCGATTGATGGTGTCGATAGCGCTGGCATAAAATAATGTTCCATACAATAAGCCCATAAATATTTTATGAGTGCTAATGGAATTATTTTTTTGTTATAGAATGACCTAGGGTGATAGCGCAAATACGAATTCATCGTCTGACCCAATTGAGAAACTGATTAAACAAATGAAGGCTCAGAGGAAGCAGAGCGAAGCTCAACATCGCGCGCTTCAAGAGCAGCTTCAATATCAGTTTCAGGAGCAACTAGATTCTCAACAAAAGCAAGTGGATAGTCTAACTCAGATTGTCACCAAGCTGACGGCCGATTCCAATATTTCTGCAAAGGCCGCAGCAACCGAGACTGTAGAAGTGCCGGCAGAGAAACCTGAAACGCCGACACGAAAGAGAACGAGCTTTAAGTTCTCTGAATTCAAGAGTTGCGACCCGCCTAAATTTAATGGAAAAGAGGAGCCGGATGAGGTGATGGGCTTCTTGAACACACTTGAGGGCTACTTTCGAATGTTGGAGATTCAGGGCAGTAAGAGGGTAGAGTGTACCATTGTACAACTTTATCTCAAGGCCCAGGAATGGTGGACCTCGCAGAGACAGGCACTCTGTGGTAATAATCCAGATACGAAGATATCTTGGGAGACCTTCAAACAGGCTTTCATCGCACAATTTATTCCACCAGCTGTCCGTCAACAAAAAGAAGATGAGTTCATTGTACTCCGACAGGACAATATGTCGGTGGATGACTATAAGACTGAATTTTTGAAGAGAGTTGCCTTCGCTGGATACATGGTCCCGAATGATGACGCAAAGTGAGAAAGATTCGTGCAAGGCTTGAATGAGGGCCTACAGCGCGATGTGCTGAGTCGGAAGTGTACGTCTTATCGGGAGGCGTATGAGACAGCTCTTGAGATGGAGAGATTTCATCCACGAGTTAGTCGTGGGACAATACTGCGTAGGCAGGGTAGCAACCATAAACGATCCCTAGCTACAGAGAGGAATGACGTTCCTAAGCGTCATAATGCGGGCGAGAATAAGGGTGGATATCAAGGACCACGTTGCTTCAAGTACAACCGGTATGGGCATCGACAAGCAGAATGTCGAGCCGGATGCTTCAATTGTGGCGGCATGGGCCACAGGGCATCTGAATGCAGAAAAGGAAGGAATCAAAATCCCCCACGGGATCAGCATTATAATCATCGTCGTCCGAACGACAATCAGTACCGTGGAGGATATAACAATCAGAACCGGGGCCAACATAACAACCAAAATCGTGGCCAAGCGCCATTAGCCTTACCAATTCCGAACGGGAATGCACCGAATCAACAACAAGGTGGACAAGTAAGGGTTTATGCCTTGACTCAGGCAGAGGCTTAGATCACAGAGAATGTTATAACAGGTATGTTGATGTACAAAGGCATACCAGCAAGAGTACTTTTTGATTCTGGTGCTACTCATTGCTTTATCTCTTCTGATTTTACAACAGAAAATAAATTTTGTATGACTCAACTAAAGACAGCTTTGTGTGTTAGCACTCCTTCGGGAGTAGATATGCCTGCAACTTTGATTTGCAAGGACGGCTACATTAAAATTGGAGGCAAGACTTTATCTCTGGACGCAATTATACTCGACATTAAAGAGTACGATATCATATTGGGAATGGACTGGCTCAGCGCCTGTCATGCAACAATCGACTGTGCGGATAAGAGAGTTATTTTTCGCCTACCCGGAGAAACAGATTTCTTTTACTCGTGCGGCTCAGCATTCCAAGGACCCATGGTGATATTGACAGTTACAGCAAGGCACATGCTGTACTCAGGGTGTGAGAGATTTCTCGCTTCTGTTCAAGACACTCGGATGAAGTGTGTAGGCTCGAATCAAACCATAATTGTGACAGAGTTCTCCGATGTGTTTTCGGACGAGATACCTGGAATTCCGTCGGATAGAAAAATTGAATTCACAATTGATACATTCCCAGATACTCGTCCGATATCAAAGGTGCCGTACAGGATGGCTCCGGCAGAATTAAAGGAACTAAAGGTGCAGCTACAAGAATTGCTAGACCGGGGATACATTCGCCCAAGTGTATCTCCATGGGGAGCTCCAGTGCTATTTGTAAAGAAAAAGGATGGGATGATGCGGCTGTGCATCGATTACAGAGAATTGAACAAGGCAACCATCCGTAACAAGTAACCCTTGCCAAGGATAGATGGTCTGTTCGATCAGCTTTAAGGGGCGACCGTGTTTTCTAAAATTGATCTTCGTTCAGGATACCACCAATTGAAGATCAGACCCGAGGATGTCCCTAAGTCAGCATTCCGTACGAGATACGAATACTATGAGTTTTTGGTCATGCCATTCGGCTTGACTAATGCTCCAGCAGCCCTTATAGATTTAATGAATAGAGTGTTTCGGCCGTTCTTAGACAAGTTTGTTGTCGTGTTCATCGATGACATCTTGATCTACTCAAAAGATAGGGAGACTCATGTCGGACACTTGAGAGAAGTACTTCAGACGTTGTGGGACAACCAGCTGTATGCAAAGCTAAGCAAGTACAAATTTTGGATGAACAGCATGTCGTTCCTAGGATATGTTGTTTCGGAAGAAGGTGTTGCCGTTGACCCGAAGAAGATTGAGGCAGTTGTAGACTGGAACCAGCCTGCATCAGCTAGTGAGATACGGAGTTTCCTTGGTTTAGCCGGGTACTACCGTAGATTTGTGAAAGACTTTTCAAGAATCGTATCGCCTTTGACTCGCCTAACTCAGAAGGGAGTCGTATTTAAGTGGACTGACGACTGTGAGAGTAGTTTTCAGGAACTCAAGCAGCAGCTTGTCACGGCCCCAATTTTAGCACTTCCGGAAGGCTCTGAGGGATTACAGATCTACAGTGACGCATCGGGACTTGGTTTAGGATGTGTTCTCATTCAATGTGGAAAGACAATATCTTATGCATCTGGACAACTCAAACAGCATGAGAAGAATTACCCAACACATGATTTGGAACTGGCGGCGATTGTGTTCGCGTTGAAATTGTGGCGACACTATCTCTATGGTGTGTCCTGCGAGATCTTCACGGATCACAAAAGCCTGAAATACATATTCACGCAGAAGGAATTGAATTTGAGGTAGCTGCGTTGGTTAGAATTGATCAATGACTATGACTTGACAATCTTCTACACACCGGGTAAAGGAAACATGGTAGCTGATGTCTTGAGTCAGAAATTTGTGGGGTCACTAACAATAGCAAAGGAGGTACTACGAGATCTTGAAGAGATGGGTATCGAATTCAGGATTCGTCCACAGAATGTACAGTTGGCTCAGTTACAACTTGAGCCGAGTCTCCAGGGAAGGATTAAGATTGCTCAGAAGGATGACCCTTTTCTGCAGAAGATACATGAGTTGATTCTATCAGGAAAGGCGTCGGACTTTACAGTTGAAGATGATACTATTCGTGTCAAGGGGAGATTGTGCGTCCCTAAGGATGAGGATATCAGGAAGGAAATATTGACCGAGGCTCATTTCGCGAAGTATTCCTTGCATCCGGGAAGCACGAAAATGTATAAGGATCTGCGCACAATATTTTGGTGGCATGGCATGAAGAAGGATGTGGCGCTATTCGTGTCACAATGCTTAGATTGTCAGTGTGTGAAGGCCGAACACCAACGGCCAGGCGGAGAACTACAAAATTTGGCTATTCTACTGTGGAAGTGGGATAATATCTGTATGGATTTTATAGTCGGCTTGCCAAGAACTCAGAAGGGGAATGATGCAATTTGGGTGATCGTGGATAGATTGACTAAATCAGCTTATTTTATTCCAATAAAAGTTATATGGGACGTAGAACGGTTGGCTCAGATCTACATAAATAAAATTGTCCAATTACACGGGATGCCAGCTTCTATAGTGTCAGATAGAGACGGAAGATTCTTGTCGTGATTTTGGATAAGTCTGCACTCAGCAATGGGCACAAAGTTGAACTTCGGTACTGCATACCATCCACAGACTGATGGTCAGACAGAGAGAGTAAATCAGATTCTTGAGGATATGTTGAGATTGTGCGTGCTCGACTCGAAGACAAATTTGGACGCACATCTCGCATTGGCAGAATTTGCCTATAACAACAGTTATCAGGCAAGCATCCAGATGTTCCCGTACGAAGCCTTGTATTGACGGAAATGTCGATCAGCGATATGCTGGGATGAAGTCGGTGAACGACAAGTGCTCGGACCAGAACTTGTGGAACAGGCCGTCGAGAGGGTCCGCTTAATTTGAAAAAGACTTAGAGTTGCTCAAAGTCGACAGAAGAGTTATACGGATGTACATCGACGACCTTTGGAATTCACTTCAGGCGATCATGGCTTCTTGAAGGTCACACCCATACGAGGTGTGATGCGGTTTGGGATGAAAGGGAAGCTAAGCCCGAGATTCGTTGGACCCTTCGAGATTTTGGAGAAGGTAGCCTCAGTGGCTTATCGACTTGTACTACCTCCGGCTCTGGCTAATGTGCATGATGTCTTCCATGTATCCCAACTACGGAAGTACGTACATGATCCAAGTTACGTGGTGAACTTCGATCAGCTGCAGCTGAGCGCTGACCTATCCTACACTGAAGAGCATGTCCAAATTTTGCACAGAAAGGAGAGAGTTTTGCGGAATCGGACAGTATCTTTAGTCAACGTGCTGTGGCGGAACCATGTTGTCGAGGAGTCGACGTGGGAATTAGAGGAAGAGATGCAGGTGAAATACCCCTCGCTGTTTGAAAATTTTGAGGTAGGACTTTTGCTTTAAGTTTCGTGGACGAAACTTTTTCTTAATGGTATATTATGTAGTGTCCCGCTCCTAGCGGTTCACTATGTAAGGCTTGTGGCTTGGCTAACTCGGTCGGAACCAAGTATTGGGAAAACTTACCGTCGGCATCGAATCGATCACGGACAAGTGCATAAGAACCTTTCCAACAAATGGATTGGTTTCTCTTGAAATGCGTCCAAGAGTTTTCTTTGGATGTTTTGTTGCTGGTTTTGTTGCTTGGTTTTGATGGATGCTTTTCTGAATGATTTTCGATGATTTGATTCTTGTCCGTTTTTATCGATTTGCATAGCATTCATTCTTGAGAATTCTGAGAGAAGAGAACACAACGAGACGGAATATTAACCAAACTTTTGGAGCCAATGCAGACTGACGCGTGACGGAAGGCTAAGCGTGCAAGTGTTCCTCTCTCTCGACGATTCTCTAATTTGGTGAGTGTGGATCTCTATGGTGGTATTGTCCCTCTCGCTATTCCTTCATGCCAACTAAATAATTGTCTTGCAACATCCATTGATCGATATCAAGTTGCTAATACCACAAGTTAATACCACTAAGAAGCTGAACATTGAACATTGAAAGAATTGATTACACTGTTAACAACATTGAGAATTGTGCTTGTCCTTTGAACATTGAAATGTGGGAAATGAATTAATGCCTGCGATGTTGAATATGGGAATGATGTGTATCTAATGTTGGCTTTATTAATACCATGCAATTGTGTACTGTTGAGTCGGTTATGCATTCGCGTGGTCATGGACGTCTTTATGCACAAGGTTTGAGTAGTTTCCTCGGGACGGTACTTGGGGCACCGGGGACTGGCTCGACCTAGGAGGAAACAGTTGGTCGTGCTATGGTGGCACGAGGTATTGCGGGACATTCGACTAAGCTTGCAACCTACTCTGGAATGGTACACCGTAATACCCGTTGGAAAGTCCTTTATGGTGCAGTTTCACCAACGACCCAGTCCGAATGCATGCTAACGATTGTCTTATGCAGGGGCGGTAAGTATATTATTATTATCTTGTATCTTATACAGGAAAGCTGGATTCGGCCAATGGTAAAGTAAATATGGTTTATTCCATGTTACATTATTGTGATTTACTCTGAATGTTGTCTGTCCCTAATAAGTTCATATCTTTAAAATGCTTGTCATTAATAAAATATTGGTTTACCTGAGTGGGCCAACGGGGCTCACTAGCGCATTGTTATAATGTGCTGACCTCTCCTTCACAGGTACTGGAGAAGGCTCAGGTGCACGTCCGAACTAAAGATTTCTGAACTGTTGTTTCCTTTCAAGTTGTTTTCCCTAAAGACGCACAAAGTATTGCGGAATTTTCAAAAAGATAGCTGCTTATATTTCAAAGTAATAAAGGGGCATGATGTATGGAACGAGAAGTTATTTTATGGCAGCCTATCAGTTGTACTTCTTTTCATGAATCAATATAGCCGAAATGGCATTTCAAATATTATCAAGAAAAGTTGTATTCTGACTACAATTATGAATAAAATAAGTATTTCTTCTTCCTATATTGTGTCCTCTATATTTCTGAAATGTGGCTGGGTTTCAAATGGTTCTAAATGACTTAACAGTGCACGTTCTTGCCTTGTACAAGTGACACCAGACTTATACGGCATCACGTCTTAGCGATGATGAACGATTCGGTACAAATCGAAGCGAGGACGAAAGATTTCCTGAATCGGGGCGTGACACTTCGGCCTCCTCATACGCTTAGCTGATGGCTCAGCTTGTTCTGGTTCAATCATTATTTCAACAACAATATTTTCTTGGACCACATCTTCATTGAAGACTTCAGTTACCTGCGCACCCTCATTGTTCTCCAGTACATCCGCAAGAACAATATTCTTGTGCCTTGCAAATTTGTCTTCAAAATATTCTGGGTCACGAGATTCAATGATATGATTTGACTTAATATCAAGAAATCTCCGAACATCACTCTTCTCGGCATACCCCAAGAAGATCGTCTTAGTAGTCCTTGTCCCAAGCTTCTGAATCGTCAGATCTGGAAGCTTGACATATGTCAGACACCCCCACACTCGAATGACATTCAAGTTAGGTCTGATCTTGAACCAGAGTTCATGAGGAGTAACGTCTGAAGTTGCATGAGGCACTCTATTTAGAATAAAAGTGGCCGTAAATGCAGCTTCTTCCAGTAGCACTTAGGAAGACCAGCAGTCAACAACATTGAGTTAATCATTTTTGTTAACGTTCTGTTCTTCCTCTCTGCTACTCCGTTTGATTGAGAAGAGTACGGAGCTGTAGTCTCATTGACAATTCCATGTTCTTTGCAGAACGATGCGAATTCATGAGATCTGTACTCCCCACCTCAATCACTTCTTATTCTTTTGAGTTGTTGTCCAGTCTGCCGCTCAGCTTCGGCTCTGAACTCCTTGAACTTCTTGAATGCTTCATCTTTAGCCTTCAGCAAGTAGACGAACGCATACTTTGAGAAGACATCGATGAAGGTTATGAAATACTTCATCCCGGCCTTTGTAGAGAACTGTTTGAAGTCACAGATATCGGAGTGTACCAACTCCAGAAGATCTGTACTTCGATTAACCCGAGGAAAGGGTTTCCTTGTGATCTTCGTTTGAGCACAAACTTCACATTTCTCTACCTTACCCCCACACTTGGAGATAAGTCCTAGACTAGACATTCTGTTTATTCGTTTACAATGAACATGTCCTAGCCTATTATGCTATAACTTAAGAGTATAAGCAGAAGGAGTGATTGTATTAATTACATTAATTATATTGGACTGATTCACAAGCTGAATTTTGAACATCCCTTCGGTATAAAAAGCTTTTCCGAAATATGTTTCCTTAATAGACATCACCATTTGGCCAGCATTGATGTCCATCCTGAGGCCTGCGTTGTATAGTAGGCCTCCTGAGATCAGGTTCTTGGCGATAGCAGGTACGTGCTTCACGCCTTGAAGCGTCAGAGACTTCCCCAAAGTCAGCTTCAACACCACCGTCCCGATCCCGAGCACTTCAGCTTGTGCCTGGTTCGCCATCATAACCACTTCAGAAGTAGGTGTGTAGGTGGTGAACCACTCCTTACTGGAGCAGACATGGCAGGAGGCTCCAGTGTCTACCCACCAGTCAGAGTCAGTCCTTACTGTATCAACCTGCGCAATCATAGCAACAACGTCAGTGATCATAGATACCTTACTAGGCTCTCATTGCTCTAATTGTTTGGTCTTTTCTTTGCATTCACTTTTGAAGTGGCCCTTCTTGCCACACTTGAAGCAAGGCATCTGAGACTTTGGATTCTTTTGCTTGAAAGAAGTTTTCTTGACTTGCAGATTGTCAGGGTCCTTCTTCTTGCCGTGGGGAGTCGTATGCTTTTCCCTTGGTTCCTTGGAACGAACCATATTGGCATTAGCCAATTGCTTGGACAGTGAGTCCACCTTGAGTTGAGCCCGCATCTGGTCCTCAACATAGATTTCCTGTAAGAGATCTTCAAGGCTGATCTGAAGCTTCTTCCTATGCATGTTTGCATAGAACTTACTCCACCCAGCGGGGAGCTTTGAGACAATCCCTCCAACAACAAATTTGTCAGGGAGGGGTATAGCCTCGTCTTCCAACTTCTGTCGCAGCTTCAGAAATTCTTTTACCTGCGGCAACATAGACTTCTCGTCCTCAAAGAGCCATTTGTGATATTTTTCAACCACAAATATTTTGCTCATGTTCTTGTCTTTTTTGTACAGTTTCTCCAGAGATTCCCATATGTCTCTGGCAATTAGTTTTTTACTGTAATATTCTGCTAGAGAATCCTCCATAGCATTCAGGATAAGCAGCCTGCAAATGCTATTCTCCCTTCTCCACTTGGCCTGAAGTTTAGTAGCTACACTGATAGCAACAACAGACCCAGTATCTGGAACAGTAGGTTACTCTTCAAGAAGCACGTGATCAACGTCTCTTAGTTGAAGAGTGAGATAAACCTTCCTCTTCCAGACTTGATAATGCTCTCAATCAAACTTTTCTAACTTACAAAAGTCAGTATTGAGGAGTGAAGCATTAAAGTTTTCCATCGAAGCAATATAGCTTTGAGATTGTTAGAGCCGGGACACAATTTTTCGATAGAAAACTGTGAATTTGAAACAATTTTAAGAACAATGTTCTAACGCAACACCTCTAAGAAGGTTGCGCAAGTATAACGAAGATCTAAGAATATCTCGTTATTATGTTACGATAATCTAAAAAGATTTCGTAATCCACAGCAGCATATGATATACGAGAATCTAAGAAGATTTCGTAATCACAGCAGCGAAGAAGATGGAAGATGGCCTGCTGGGGTGAATGATCACCGTTGCTCAAAGCTATATTCGTCCACACATTGCGCCACTTGCGCAACCTGGCGCAACCTGTGCGCAAGTGCGCCAACAAAACGCCACATTATGCCTCATGAGCCCATGAGCCCGAGCCCGAGTCTGAGTCGCTAAGTCCCTAAGGGGCTTAGCTCCCATGGAAATAAATTTTCCAAGAGCAAAAAGCATGAATGTTTTCAATTGTTGATTTAGCCTTTTTTCCATTAGAAAATTAACCCCACATGGCACACCCATATGCACCTCCACACCACATGTGCATCTCTAAACTAGCATAGCTAATATATAGAGATACAATTCTTTTGGCCTAGCCGATATGGGTCTAAAATTCACAATGAAAGACCAAATCCCAACAGATAAGAGAAGAAAATTTCTATTGAAAATTAGCTAAAGAACAAGTAGTCCGTGCATGAAGGGATTGATGCCATCAATATATACAATGCGATGAATGTTAGTTACAAATTTGCAGGAATAAATGATTTTGATTGTGCTCAATCAATAGGCAGTAAAGATTGTCTGGAGCAACAATTTTTATCCTTTTCTAGTGTTTTTAGTGAATATAAAGGATATAATGATATTTTTGATACTGCCTACTTGTATGATAGTATATTCTTCCTATAATAATTCAGTTTTGTATCAGTGTGCAAGTTTTTGGTGAAATAAAACAGTGGAGGCGACACAGCATAAAGAGACGGACACAGAAATACTCAGCAGTTCGTCGGACCCTGTGGATGACCTACCGAAGGCTCTCAAATCCATGTAGGATGTCTTGATATATTGGAATAATAATCCCTCCGTACCTAAATAAGAAATATAATATAAATGAATTCATTGGAAAAAAAAAAAAGGTATTAACGTACATGCATGCATTGTTCTTGGATTGCCTCTAAATTTTTTGTTAATCCCGGAGAACAAGTTATTTTTCCAAATCAAATTGAGAGGATTATGCCATAAATTTTTAAATATTGGCTTATTAATACTAGCTAAACAAACAATTGTTTGATGTGTGAATTAGAGATAAAATTGATGTTTTAAAAAAATTATATCAATTATTGCTTCTAAACTTTAGATGTGTCGGTCAATTCTAATTCAAATAATATAGAGAGAAAATTTGACAAGAGAGATGAATAATTTCTTTAGCAGTAAGTATTAATGGGCAGCAACTGTTTCTTATCTTGTTAGCAATTATCAGAATAAAACTCGTATTATAAGCGATTTTATTTTTTGTATCTTTTAGAAATGTATAATACTTGCGTACTTTTGACAGATTTATCAGTACATAAATTTTAAACATGCAAAGTTTTAAATGTATTCCGTATAAATTATTGAAAAAATTGGCAAAAAATGTGGTGGAACATATTTAATTAACCAAAATTGACAACATATTTAAGAATGTGAAGTTTCTAACCACAATATTTTTATTTTTTGAATATTTGACCGAATTTTTGAACGTATTTTATGTTTGTGTTTTGCCTTGGCGACTAGAAAAGATAGTCCCACATTGTCTACACCAAATGGATTGTATCTCTATATAAAGCTTTGTTTGTGTTGAGAGATGCACATAAGGTGTGGAGAGGTACATGGGTGCCACGTGGGAGTGTTTTTCTAGTAGAAAGAATGATAACTCTACAAAGAAGCATTTATGCTTTTTATCATGTTCATGAGATTATTCCCTATGAAGCTAGCGACTCGGGCTCAAGGGCGCAAATTGGCGCTTTATTGGGCGCACATTGCACTTTGCACGTCGCATGGGCGGGAGTAGGCGCAAGGGCATGCGTGAGGGCAGGCGCGGGCTAGGTGCGGCGCGTGCGCTCGTTGTCACGATCCGCTCCCGAATAATCGGATACGAGTCGGACACGTCCAGCCTTCGTCGTTGGACACGACGAAGTAAGCTGTACAATACTAAGGAAAACTCCAAGATACAAGATACATATAAAACAACACAGCTACTACACACGCTCCCAGAATAACCACAATCCACAAGTCATTGATACAATATCATCCGGAGACAAATCCGGTAACCAGAATAAAATTATACAATCCTGAATCCTCAATGTAATATACATGATACAACTCTAAATAAACTAGAAAAATAATCTATTCTAGGGCACTACAACTCTAAGTCCATCCTGAAACACAACTCCACCATCTTCGGGCTCTGGTCCAAGGTGGTACAACATCATCAAGAAGACCTGCAACGTATCCTGTCAGAAAAAGAGCAAAGTACAACCCCGACAAGAAGTTCTAAACAATGTAAGCTGAAATGCATGAAAAAGAGCCATAATCTGAACTATGGTACAAGATAGGAATATGAAACTGTGGTACATGAATAACAATAAAACTATGGTACCGGATCCAGAAATAATGAACTATACTATCAGTGTAACATGCATTTGAAATAAGTATCAGAGTATGTGACCGGCTGGGTAAACAATGAACAATGAGCACATGAATAATGGTACGGCTTAGAGTCCCACGTGCACGATGTGAGACCTAAGCTATTAGTCAATGCCTAACTAAAATAGGATTGGTCACATATCTGTAGTATTTTCCCACCCCAATATACAAGTAAGAACAATGAACTATGAACGATGAACGGTGAACAATGAACAGTCGTGTGTACAACGTGTCAATATGAGAACATGAAGCAAGACATAAATACAGAGTAAAGGGATCGAGTCAGTGTACTTGCCTGATTTCCTGTAGGGTGAATAGTCAAGTCCAATATCCAGATAATCTGTGCCAAAGAGACACAATATTAAAATAATCCAATCATCAATTCTAATTTCTATTCTTAATAACTTTTTAATCCTATTACTTATTTATTTCCTAAGATCTGGTAGCCAACCTATGATTATTATCAACCTTCAACTAGGCTATGAATACCCTAAACCTACCCATCGAACAAGCCCAACTCATGATCCAATTTTAATTTTATGTTACTACACTAATCTCTAAAACACCCATTACCTAGCCTTTGTTGAGTTTAGTCCAGTCAACTACTCCAGGCCTCTAACAAACTCGAACCAATATTAGGAATGATTATTAATCAAATCCCAAGGTTCACCATTCCATTTAACCCCTCATCAATTATTAGACATGCTCACAAAATTTTAAACCAGATTCATTTGTACCAGGACTGGCCTATCAACTCACCATAACTCATGCTCCCAAAACAATCAAGCCAATCCAAGACTAGACTTTACATCACAACACTATGCATATAACTCTACTGTACTATAGTCTCTGGCCAACCAAAATTTATGTATAAATAGCATTATTATGCCTAACTTAACATATGGCCTAACTGACTCATCCATAGGAATTCTAAATCACGAATTAACCTTAACATCAGTCCATTCACTTCCCAAGCATATTTTTGAACCCAAAACCTTACTCCAACTGCCTACAACTTTCAAACCCAACGATCAAGAATAGCAATCCTTTATTCTACTTCAAACAGCTCTTCAGAGAGAGGCTAATACAAGATCTTGTATTACCCAAAATAACACCACATGTGACAGGCACAGACTGACACAAAATGGAATCCTCCTGAGTCATCCTAAGTATCCAACACTCCAAAAATACAGAACCCAAATGATTATACTGATATAACTTATCCTGAGGATTTTCCTTTAAAACTGAGAGTCTATACTGAAACCTGAGTTGGTTTCAAATCAAAACTGTGACCAACCCGAGAATTCAGTAGAACCTGAGTTGGTTCAACGACAGTAATGGATGCAAATTAGTCCCAAAATAAACCAAACTAACTCACTGTATTGATACCCACACATGGCCACACTGATCTCCAACCTTCAGTCCACTAAAACAGGCTGCACAAACTACTTCTAAGGCTACATGTTGACAAGTACTAATTCATGTGCAACCAAGTCAATTCACATTGCAGCTTCCTAGTCATGGTTGCTGTATGTTGTCATCTTACTAATGCTAAGCTTGGACTTACTACAACCCAATGGCTATCATTTCCAAAATCAAGTTATTAGCCATCACCAGTTCCAGGAATCACCAACCTCTCTAATAGTTATAATACAGTGAACAACCCATTCGAAAACTTCCTAGAAAAATAATTCAGCCATTACTCAAAATTCAAAGCCTAAATTACTCGGCCAAAGCGTAAAATATTATGCCTTAACGTAATTCGGGGAGAACTCAAACCTGTAATTGAAGAGTTCAAGTCCCAGAAAAGAGAATGCTCGCCTCTGCGTCGGACACGAACTGATATCTCCACGTTCAGCTGAGAATAGTGCCGACTATACATTATGTCGAACAGTTAGCGTGCAAGAAAAGAAAACAAGTATATAAGTTCAATTTGAATTTTATCAACTCCAAATTTGGAGAGAAGCATACGAGTCAATCAAGAACTCACCAATAGCCTCAGTCAGATCAGAAATCCAAGAACCAAATGTCGAGAACGCTCACACCACCGACACATAAATTTAAAATAAAATCAATCAATGGATCGATCGAGTCTGACACGATTCAAATTTTCAACCAAAATCAAGAGGGACCGATCATCCAGGATTTTGAATGGCTCAAACTTAAATCAACACAAAAAAAGGAAGAGCGATGGACTCACCAATAGGCCCGATCGAACCGGAGCTCCGTCGTCGCCGTCACCGAAAAATTGCCGCAGTCGAGCTCCTGTCGTGCTGTTGGCCACCTCTCAGCAGTAAAGACGGAAGAACCGCCGCCGCTGTGCTAAGCTATGCCGTCGACGTCGTCTTCATCGAGGAGAGTCTCCGAACTCCATGGCTATGTTGGAAGCTCGGAAGGGAGAAGTGGAAATTTTTGATGGCAATTTGGCAGGCTTCGCTGCGAAATATGGATGATGATGAAGAAAGGAACTGGGCCAATTTATAGAAGGGGACGATCGGGAGGCCGTTGTGCGGGCAGCATCAAAACTGTTGAGCGGTAGGCAGTTGGCTACGACAGCTGGAGATTCGGCGTCGTCGTCGTCTCTCAGCAGTTGCTGTGGAGGGAAAAAATTGGGCGGATGGAAATAGGAAATTTGAATTATATAACGGTTGATATCAGGTCGGGTTATTGACTATTGGGTTATGGGTTAGACCCACGTCCCAAATGAGTTAAGAGGCCAGCTGGGCTGGGCTTAAAGACTGAATTAAAGAGATGGCTGTGAGCTCATGTGGGTTCATTAGTATCAGAATCAATTATTGATTTAATCAAAAAATTAAGTAATCCTTAGAAAATTAATAATAAATATTAATTATTGGAATATACTCTTAACAAGGGTTTTAGAATTATTAATGATAAGAAAATGAATTAAAGAAATCTTAAAATAATGATATAAATTCATATAAAAAATACTCAATTGATTAATTGGACCCATGGCAAGGCCCAAAAATGGAATGGTCACAGAAAAAGAAACTTCAATATATAATAGACAATTAATTAACATCATTAATAATAATATTTATATGCATGCCCATAGAAGAGAACTATATTCTAATAATCTCATAAAAGTGGGGTTACAAATCTATCCCCCTTAAGAAAATTTCGTCCTCGAAATTTCAGATGGAACGATTAGGCACGATCAAAATAATCAAGTACAAAATTTTAAAGTTGGCAAAATGTTAAAGTGGTTCAAAAATGAAATCAATGGATAATAGTCTTCATATTACCCGACAATCTTCATATCTGAAATCACTTTCCCTACTGTTCCTGCCTCGCCAGTATGCATCTAGCTGCAGTGAACTTTCGGTTCCATGGTCCTGATAATAGTAGACTACCGAGACATTTTGTCAACTATCCGATAATTGGAAGATATGAATTTAGGACTTGGTCTTGAAAATATCCGAGAACCTGGTAATGCCCATAATTACCTTGACCTAGAGCCCCTGCCTCGCTAGTGCGCAACTAGCTGCAGTGGACCCATGGTCTCCGTGATCCAGGTCATAGCAGGTGGTCAAAATATTTTCTGAACTTTATCCAGAAATTTCAAGGAAGTTTTAAGAAAATTCTAAATCATGAAAGAGCGTGCTAGTATCTGTTCTTCAGAAACAAAAATTTTTATTGGATACCAAGAGACAATCAACAGTCAACAAGTAGCTCATAGGTACTATGAAACAACAGTAAGATAGGAAGACTGTAAAACAAGTCTCGAATGAAAAAACAACAAGAAAATGCAAAAAGGAACATCAAGAAAGGTAATGATCACAAGTGCCTCTGGTCATCAATACTCGTCCGGAACAGGAATGGTCTCCACTTCCTCGGCTGTCATAAGGTAGACTCGCCCCTCTGTCTGATCTTCCTGCGGCTGCTGGACATGAAGAGGTAAGTCCTCCTGCTGGGGTCCCGGAGCTCCTCGTGCTCATCCCTTAGCGGCTTCTGGAC
The DNA here is from genome assembly GCA_029216955.1 of Iris pallida. NCBI lineage: Eukaryota > Viridiplantae > Streptophyta > Magnoliopsida > Asparagales > Iridaceae > Iris > Iris pallida. The sequence continues at coordinate 1,225,100 of JANAVB010025797.1, forward strand.
AAACTCTGACCTGGTGAGCAGGTGATCCACAGAACAAGCAAAGCCTCAGCCTCTAGCGGCATTCATCGTAATGATGCCCCGGGCGATGACAGTAGTTGCAAGTGACTGCCAACTGTTGTCTCTGAGGCGGATCTGCATGAACTCTGGCTGGACGGTGCTGAACTGCTGCCTGCTGAACTGGCCTCGTCTGAGTCTGCATCTGTACCCTCTTCGCCGGTGCCTGATAGCTGCTACTACCGATGTCCCTACCCCTCCTGGGCCTCGGGTCCATCTCCTTCTCAACTGTCTGAGCGATCTTGAGGATGCTCGAGTAAGTCGTGGTGTCACGACCCACACCCACTTTTCGGATACGAGACGTGTCCAAGCCAGCCTACGCCGCAGAGTCGGCGGTAGAACGCTGTCAAGCCCGCAAGAAATAAATGCTCAGAATATCACATTTGCTGCTCATTCACATTTCTAATTTATTACAACAGTTACAACATTTTAACATTAAAGGAAAATACAAGTTTTACAATTAATGAACTTGATACATTGCTATCTACTTCTAGGTTGTCTTCAGCATACCCAAGTCTTTCCCAGTGCTAAGAGTGATAGCGGCTAAACCTGAAAAATGTTGGTTTTCAGTCAGGAATGGAACAAGTACACAAACCGACGATAATGCAAAAACACAATAGAATTAACAAGACATGAAAATAACATATGAGATATCAAAACTGGTAAATAACTGATGACATAGCACGATAGAGAAGAAATAAGGAAAAACTAATAAAAGACATCTATCTAGGTGGTGTGAAATATCCTTTCGACATGTGAATGGCTAGGGGCTAAAATCCGACACACTGCACGTGTCGTGTGCAGCGGCTATCGTTCAAGAATAGACATATTGGGATATTTCTGGGTAGTCCACATGTATACTAAGATATTTTCCCTCCCGACAACTCCTGTGACGAGCGTGTCAACAAGCAGCAAGATATATGTATAGACATGAAATGAAAAGACTACTATGAATCGGAAAGCAATCAGAAAGTGCACTTGCCTGAGGTCCTTAGCTGGAGAAACCAATACTATACCACACAATAAGCCACAATCAATCAACACATATAGAAGTCTCCGGATGCTAAAATAAACAGTACCAACATTCTCAGAATAGTCAAATTAGCTAGGATTGCCTGTCCTTAAGTCCAATTCTGGACACAGGGACAAAACGATAATTTTGGGCAAAAACGACGTCCGCCGTTGGACTCGCTTTGCACCGAAAAGTGTGCCAGAGTCAACGGTCTCTAAAGTCGTCAAACTATATGTCTACGGATCCAGTTTTTCGATACGAACCCAACCGTATGTCCAAAGTTGGATTCCGGCGGGCCGTACATAAAATCGTCCGTTGAGTGGGACCGTGGGGCCTGCAAAACGACGTCGGATTCAACTGTCTCAGAATTGGACCAAACTTGGCATACAGGACCAGAAAAATGATTCGGTTCTGTTGGCACAATTTTCATCTCAATCTGACGAGCATACACGAAGTAATTGGAGAATTTGTAAAGTGTACGATACGGTGAATTTCGACGGATACGCATCAAATTCGTCGCGCGCACACAACCAATTTGAATTCCGCCAAAGCCCACACGACCACGAAGCCGTTACACAGCTTTCGATGCTTTCGGTTCGCGACCATGTCTTCCGGTATGGCGGGACGCACGTCGTACCAAGGGTTTTTCAAGTTTTTGAAAACAGATTTTGGATTTTTTTTTTCTATATTTTCAATTTGATTTATCTCACTGCTTAAATCCCTAGAATTAAAACAAAAAATTAGGTTTCCATCTCCTATAGGTTCTCTATAGGTCTGTTCAAGTAGATTGCTAGATTTTTCGATAGGTCGATCTAATTCTGGCTTCCAAGTTGGGGTCCGAGAGGGGTTTCCTGTCCTGTTTTGGACAGGTTTTCGCTCGACTTCAGGCTCATTTTCTGATGCGCATGACGTAAAACAAACCTAAGTACTTGAAGGGAAACATAGTGGGTTATGTCGGGGTCATACCTGAAGAAACGGCTCGTCAAAAGGACGAGCATGCGCGACGAAACATCGTCACGAAGATGGTTCCTCGCGCCTGCAACTGCTGTTGTTGCTATCGAACACGCCGCTGTCCCCGCGTGTTTGGCCGGCGGTTCTCCGACCACGGCGGCGCAGTGGGGCCGACGTTGCTCCTGGTGGCCGCACGCAGGGTCAGGAAAGGTCGGCGCGTAGGTGAATAGTTAGGGTTATGATTTACTCTCCTCTCGATACCTCTCTCGTTCTCTATAACTAATGCGCGGCAGGCTCTGTTGCGAACAGGTCGGGGCCTGTGGGAATTGGTGGGCTGAGCCCCTGGGTTTGCATTGCTGGGAATGGGTTTACTGTTCGGTTTACTTGGTTAGCACTGGGCTGGGACTCTCGGGTTCAGTTAGGGTGTGTATGGGATTGTCTCTCAGGCTGGGTTTTATTATTGAGTAATACTTAAGGTGGGGTCAGGCTCGGCTTAAGAGAAGCTGGGGCCTTACGTGGGGGTTCTCTATTGTAGCTTGGTCAAAGCTACTGTTGCACATAATAAAGCTCTGTTGATACTCGATTTAAGTCTTGCCTCTTAAACTCCTAATAATGTTACTTAATACCCACACTTAAAATCCTTTATGCAGATATCTCTTAATATATATATTAAAAGAGTACATATTTCTATATACAGTATCATTTTGAATCATAATAAAGCATTTGTATCCCAACCTTCACCTAAGCTCTGTTTCATATTTGATACACATTCAATCTAAGTAAAACTTTATTAACAATTAAAATATTTTTAGTCACTAATATTTGCAACCTATATTATTAATATTAGCAACTAAGATACATAACTTTTTATATTACAGTTTGCTTATATATTAATTAGATAATCTAATAAGGTTGTAATAAAATATGATTTAAAATACAATAAAAATACACAATACTCTATTGAAGCACAACTAAGTTTAGCTAATTTATCATTACCAAAATCTAAAAATCACCATTTAAATAAAATAAATAATAATACAAATATTGTAAAAATTTTGGGAAGGGGAGCTACACGTGACTTGGCTGATAGCCACTGCATGTCGCAGCTCTCTGGTGAGGCCTTTCTTGAACCTCCAAGCCCTCTCCTCTGACGTGCCGACTAGGTTCTCTGTGAACCTGCTGAGTTGGGTAAACTCTGATGTGTACTCCACCACTGTCATGGTCCCCTGCTGTAATGCCTCGAACTACATCCTAAGCTCATCCCGCTCCACATCGGGGAAAAACTTCTCCTTGAACAAAGTTTTGAAATATGTCCAAGAAACCTGGGGCTCGGCTAACTGGGGGTCCTCCCGGTACCAAGCTCTGGCCAAATCAAAGAGTCGCATGCTCGCCACCTCCACCTTCAGGTCATCCGGGATCCGCACCACCTTCAGTGTCCTCTCCGCGTTTTCCAACCACTCATCAGCATAAACAATCCCCTCGTAGCCCCAGAAATCCATCGGATGGACTCCTTGGCAGTCCCTGGTCTCAGTGCTGGTGGTGCTGGAGGAGCTACTGGTGCCAGTGGAGCCGGCTCTTGGGTCCTGAGGGCATCCATGACCGTAGCTCGAAACTGCACAGCCTGATAGTTTTGTGCCTCCAGGAACTGCTGGAACATAGCCATCACCTGGGTGCCATCAAACATCCCCGTCGGAGGCAGCGGAGGAAACTGATGAGGTGGTTGTGGAAGCTGCCCCACTGGTACATCAACTACGGTCTGATCTGAAGCTCCTGTAGCTCCGGGCTGATCTGCGGTCTTCCTGGTGGTAACCATCCTGAAATAGAAAGAAAACTCGTTGATTGCTAAGCCCTAGAAAATAGTCAACCTCCTAGAAATTATTGAGTATAATCAATCTCTATGTTCAATAACTATAACCATTTCCCACGGATCCTATGTTGTGATGGGTTTTCCTTAGTCTAAAAGGTTCCCCAATAGCACTTTATAGCCTAAGTGCCATTAGGCCTGACCTGCATGGGCCACCACTAAAAACATGTTATGACCCGCTCCCGAATAATCGGATACGAGTTGGACACGCCCAGCCTTCATCGTTGGACACGACGAAGTAAGCTGTACAATACTAAGGAAAACTCTAAGATACAAGATACATATAAAATAACACAGCTACTATACACATTCCCAGAATCACCACAATCCACAAGTCATTGATACAATATCATCCGGAGACAAATCTGGTAACCAGAATAAAATTATACAATCCTCAATGTAATATACATGATACAACTCTAAATAAACTAGAAAAATGATCTAATCTAGGGCACTGCACCTCTAAGTCCATCCTGAAACACAACTCCACCATCTTCGGGCTCTGGCCCAAGGTGGTACAACATCATCAAGAAGACCTACAACGTATCTTGTCAGAAAAAGGGCAAAGTACAACCCCGACAAGAAGCTCTAAACAATGGAAGCTGAAATGCATGAAAAAAAGCCACAATATAAACTATGGTATAAGACAGGAATATGAAACTGTGGTACATAAATAACAATGAAACTATGGTACCAGATCCAGAAACAATAAACTATACTATCAGTGTAACATGCATTTGAAATAACTATCAGAGTATGTGACCGGCTGGATAAACAATGAACAATGAGCACATAAATAATGGTACAGCTTAGAGTCCCACGTGCACGATGTGAAACCTAAGCTATTAGTCAATGCCTAACTAAAATAGGATTGGTCACATATTTGTAGTATTTCTCCACCCCAATGTACAAGTAAGAACAATGAACTATGAACGATAAACGATAAACGGTGAACAATGAACAATCGTGTGTACAACGTGTCAATATGAGAACATGAAGCAAGACAGAAATACAGAGTAAAGGGATCGAGTCGGTGTACTTGCCTGATTTCCTGTAGGGTGAATAGTCAAGTCCAATATCCAGATAATTTGTGCTAAAGAGACACAATATTAAAATAATCCAATCATCAATTCTAATTTCTGTTCTTAACAACTTTTTAATCCTATTACTTATTTATTTCCTAAGATCTGGTAGCCAACCTATGATTATTATCAACCTTCAACTAGGCTATGAATACCCTAAACCTACCCATCGAACAAGCCCAACTCATGATCCAATTTCAATTTTTCTGTTACTACACTAATCTCTAAAACACCCATTACCTACCCTTTGTTGAGTTTAGTCCAGTCAACTACTCCAGGCCTCTAACAAACTCGAACCAATATTAGGAATGATTATTAATCAAATCCTAAGGTTCACCATTCCATTTAACCCCTCATCAATTATTAGACATGCTCACAAAATTTTAAACCAGATTCATTTGTACCAGGACTGGCCTATCAACTCACCATAACTCATGCTCCTAAAACAATCAAGCCAATCCAAGACTAGACTTTACATCACAACACTATGCATATAATTGTACTGTATTAGTCTCTGGCCAACCAAAATTTATGTACAAATAGCATTATTATGCCTAACTTAACATATGGCCTAACTGACTCATCCATAGGAATTCTAAATCACTAATTAACCTTAACATCAGTCCATTCACTTCCTAAGCTTATTTTTGAACCCAAAACCTTACTCCAACTGCCTACAACTTTCAAACCCAACGATCATGAATAGCAATCCTTTATTCTACTTCAAACTGCTATTCAGAGAGAGGCTAATACAAGATCTTGTATTACCCAAAATAACACCACCTGTGTCAGGCACAGACTGACACAAAATAGAATCCTCCTGAGTCATCCTAAGTATCTGATACTCCAAAAATACAGAACCCAAATGATTATACTGATATAACTTATCCTGAGGATTTTCCTTTAAAACTGAGAGTCTATACTGAAACCTGAGTTGGTTTCAAATCAAAACTGTGACCAACCCGAGAATTCAATAGAACCTGAGTTGGTTCAATGACAGTAATGGATGCAAATTAGTCCCAAAATAAACCACACTAACTCACTGTATTGATACCCACACACGGCCACACTGATCTCCAACCTTCAGTCCACTAAAACATGCTTCACAAACTACTTCTAAGGCTACATGTTGACAAGTACTAACTCATGCGCAACCAAGTCAATTCACATTGCAGCTTCCTAGTCATGGTTGTTGTATGTTGTCATCTTACTAATGCTAAGCTTGGACTTACTACAACCCAATGGCTATCCTTTCCAAAATCAAGTTATTAGCTATCACCAGTCTAGGAATCACCAACCTCTCTAATAGTTATAATACAGTGAACAACCCATTCGAAAACTTCCTAGAAAAATAATTTAGCCATTACTCAAAATTCAAAGCCTAAATTACTCGGCCAAAGCGTAAAATATTATGCCTTAACGTAATTCGGGGAGAACTCAAACCTGTAATTGAAGAGTTCAAGTCCCAGAAAAGAGAATGCTCGCCTCTGCGTCGGACACGAACTGATATCTCCACGTTCAGCTGAGAATAGTTGTAATGCCCATATCTCGTATTATGTATTTAGAATACGTGTACGTATTTTGACCCGTATTGCATGTCTCCCTGCTTGATTTATTTTGGCTTTTTATTGATTGGTTTATCTTGGTTCGGTTCGGTTTGTTTGGCTTGGTTCAGTTTTTGCTTGATTTTATGTGAACCAAACCACTCCTACCTACCACCACCTTCATTAAATATCCCATCTCCTCATTCTCTCTCTTCATTTACTTCTTCTTCCCCACCATTACTTCTCCACCAACCTGAGAGAGTGGAGAGCTTAGGCAAGTGCATCTTGCTTCATGGAGGAAGTCTATTTTTATTGTTCTATTGTCTTCCTCATGTGTTTCTAACCCACTTTAGTACTTAGTATTTTTCATTTATGTGGTTAATTCTTGTAGATCTAATTTTGTGGTATTTTCGGTTTCCATGAATTTTGATCTAACAACTTGTATATTTTTGCTAGTTGATGGTTCCATGTTGTAGAGAATTTTATTTTACCCAAATTTGACCCATGGAAGTCTGGATTTGGGTTCCTAATATAGTTCGGTAGAGCATGGAGACCATGGTATTTTTCATAGACATAGTCTCTGTGGGAAGTCATTATTTACGTTTTTAGAGCTGCAAGCTTGTTCGCATTTTGAGCCGCATGCATTAGTTGCTTGCAATAAATTGTTTGTGGGCCGCATGAAATTTTTTGCAGTGAGCTGGCATTTTTGGTCACATGCGATATTTTAAATGTCCACATGCATTGTTGTACTCTCTTTGGCCGCATGGCCAAGAATTTATCTTGGCCGCATGGCCAAACCTCACTTTTAGCCATTAGTATTTACTATTGCATGCATCAGCCATTATTTAATGGCATGCATTGGCATTAGTCCTTAGCCTTTAATGCATTTGCATTTAAATTATATTAGCATTTAATACATCATCTTTAGCCTTTAAATGCTTTAGCACTAAAAGATGTGTGTTGGCCATTTGCTTCATACTTGGCCGCATGAAGGATTTTAGTTGGAATAATGAGCCGCATGGCTATGTGCTGGCCATTTGCTTACTTTTAGTATTACTTACATGCATCAATGCTTGCATGAAAAGTCAGTAAGCTGGCCGCATGGGAAGCAATACTAGCCGCATATGCCCCTCCCCCTTTCCAATAATTCCTGGCCGCATGGCACCTTACTTTGCATGCATTAGATGCATACAACACTTGCATGAAAATATATTAGTGCATGCAAGCATGCATGTATATTTAGCACCAGCCGCATGTTATTAATGCATGGGAATTCCATGTTTATACTTGCAAGCATTATTTAATGCATTCTATTAATGCATGTATATTTTGTACAGTAAGTTGGCCATTGAGCCGCATATGGCTTGCTAATATACTATATATATTATATATGCTTTAGCCTATATTTAATGTATACGATTAATCACCTGCTCCCTTGGCCGCATGTATTGTTTGAGTGGCCATGTGCCATATTTTGCCGCATACACCATGGTGTGCTGGCCTCATTAGTATGAAACATTAATTGTAATAGGGTACCACAAGGTTTGTATCCATGTAATTTTAGGCCACATGGTCCCAGTACTTGAGTGGCCACGTGTCCTTTTCTTTTGCTTGAGTGGAAACTTGCATTTATTGCGGGTTCCTCTCTCCTTGACTTTTCTGGTTGCATAAATATTTCTTGCTGCCCGCATGGCCCTTCAGCTATTTCCTGGCCGCATAAGCTTTGGCTGGCCGCATGGGTGGCCTCCCACTCTCTTTGGCCGCATGTATGTTCTCCCACTTTTGGGCCGCATGGGGTCCACTTTGATTGTTTAAATATTTTATTTGCCTGAATTATGGTCAGAATTTCTTTTCACTCCCAACATGAAGGTTATAGAGTTTCTCCTTGGCTTCAAGAATATATATTATAAATATATTATTATTTAATTGTGCAAGTTTCTTCCCTCCTTGATAAATGATATGACTTGATAGTGACCCGCCGTGGTGCACTCCTGACAAGATAACTTGACTTGACAAATTTGACATGATAATTCTTGATAGTGGCCTGCCGTGGCACACTCTTGACAAGTAAACCTGACATGATATTTCTCGAATTGTTGTTGCGACGGCCAACACGACATGACAAGAATGAATGACCTGGACACCGTAGACGATTGTGCTTGTACAAATGAACCCAGTCTTATCTTGCATCATGTCTAGGATGGGGACCCCTGAGTACTACGGTCGGGGGTACCCACTGAAATCGACTAAAGCTAACAACTAGAATAATCCAGTAGTCATGAAGAGATTTCCCAGTTACAGGCAATCCCGTTATCTGGGAGCCCCACTTGGGATCTGTAGCCTGCCGATGAGTAGGGCACATTTTCAGCACACTGTCATGTGTTGCACCCTTATTGTACTAATATTCGACCTGGATAACCTGGATGGTCTGCAGGACTTGTGGCTGTAGGAATAATCTCACTGCATCTTGCTAGTAACTAGGCCTGTGATAACCCTAGTTAGTTAAAGTATCAAGCCGTACCTATTGCTTGGCCGTGATTGAGTGGATGAGGTATAAGCTGTCTAGTCTTGTCTTGATCCTGTACAAGATTGTTATATGACCTGTTTTCTTATTTTATCTTGCCGATAAATGGTAGAAGAAGCCAAGTTCTGTTCAGACGAAGGGTTACAACCCCGGTCCTTGTTTAGGTTTACGGGTTGTAACCTGGTTATCTGAATAGTCCCATGGTTATCTCATTATATATCACCTGTCATGCTTGATATGTTTTACCTTATCAATAGTAATTGAGACGGGTTTCTATTCAGACGAAGGATTGCAACCTCGGTCCTTGTTTGGTTTAAGGGTTGCAGTCTGGCTACTTGAATGGTTTCTTAGTGCTCAATATATTATTGCTATCTCAGTTATTATCAGTATCTTTTAATTAACCTTGCTATTCATTTGTGATATGCTGGTTTTAGTTCCTAAGTGAAGCCTCATTTGTGGCACTTGCTCTTTCTGGGGTCTGACCCAGCTGGTTTTGTATGGCCAGATACCGGAGCAGCACCAGAAGATCTACCGACCTTCCAGCTACATGGTGACCACTAGACGGAACCCTGGCAACGAGTGGGTTATTTTTGGCTCTCCCACTCTATTGTAAAATTATTCTTTTGAGGCGTTTAGCCGCCGAGCAAGTGTTAGCTCGTGTACATTTTTTTACTTATTGTCTGCCTACGGGCTGTAACATGATTGGCAACCTAGGGTTGATCATGTATGACTAAACTCTTGCTAGTCCTCATATTTTATAACGACTAGCTTCATGATTAGTTGAATATATAATGTTTGGGACGCCTTACTATTGTATATTTGGTGATCTTACATCTTGTAACATTTATTTGCTTTCTTGTGATTGAGACACTAGGCTTGTTCTTGACCATAAGAGACTGATGGCTTGTAGTTAAACCCTCATATATCTAGACAGCCGTGACCGTATAGTGGAGTGGATCCTATTTTATTATACGTAGCTGGCTATGTCTGTCCGCCGCTCTCCAGTGTTCTGGTTCTGGGGCATGATATGGTTTAAGTGGTGGCCTAGTTAGTTAAAGTATCAAGCCGTACCTATTGCTTGGCCGTGATTGAGTGGATGAGGTATAAGCTGTCTAGTCTTGTCTTGATCCTGTACAAGATTGTTACATGACCTATTTTCTTATTTTATCTTGCCGATAAATGGTGGGAGAAATCAAGTTCTGTTCAGACGAAGGGTTACAACCCCGGTCCTTGTTTGGTTTACGGGTTGTAACCTGGTTATCTGAATAGTCCCATGGTTATCTCATCGTATATCGCCTGTCATGCTTGTTATGTTTTAACTTACCAACGAGATTGGAAACCAAGTTCTGTTCAGACGAAGGGTTACAACCCCCGTCCTTGTTTGGTTTAAGGGTTGTGACCTGGCTATTTGAATGGTTCCCTCGTACTCCATTATGATTGTTGTTATTCTTTTACTTTAAGTTCTTTTAATTGCTTTAATATATATTTTTCTGATGTGCTGGTAGTTCTTAAGTGAAGCCTCCTTTGTGGCACTTGCTCTTTCTGGGGTCTGATCCCAGCCGGTTTTGTATGGCCAGATACCGGAGCAGCACCAGAGGATCTACCGACCTTCCAGCCACATGGTGACCACTAGACGGAATTCTGGCAACGAGTGGGTTTATTTTTGCTCTCCCACTCTATTGTAAAATTATTCTTTTGAGGCGTTTAGCCACCGAGCAAGTGTTAGCTCGTGTACATTTTTACTTACTGTCCGCCTACGGGCTGTAACATGATTGGCAACCTAGGGTTGATCATGTATGACTAAACTCTTGCTAGTCCTCACATTTTGTAACGACTAGCTTCATGATCAGCTGAATATGTAATGTTTAGGACGCCTTACTATTGTATATTTGGTGATCTTACATCTTGTAACATTTATTTGCTTTCTTGTGATTGAGACACTTGGCTTGTTCATGACCTTAAGAGACTGTTGGCTTGTAGATAAACCCTTATATATCTAGACAGTCGTGATCATATAGTGGAGTGGATCCCATTTCATTATACGCAGCTAGCTATGTCTACCCCCGTTCTCCAGTGTTCTGGTTCTGAGGCGTGACAATAGTGTCGACTATACATTATGTCGAACAGTTAGCGTGCAAGAAAAGAAAACAAGTATATGAGTTCAATTTGAATTTTATCAACTCCAAATTTGGAGAGAAGCATACGAGTCAATCAAGAACTCACCAATAGCCTCAGTCAGATCAGAAATCTAAGAACCAAATGTCGAGAACGCTCACACCACTGACACATAAATTCAAAATAAAATCAATCGATGGATCGATCGAGTCTGACATGATTCAAATTTTCAACCAAAATCAAGAGGGACCGATCATCCAGGATTTTGAATGGCTCAAACTTAAATCAACACAAAAGAAGGAAGAACGATGGACTCACCAATAGGCCCGATCGAACCGGAGCTCCGTCGTCGTCGTCACCGAAAAATTGCCGAAGTCGAGCTCCTGTCGTGCTGTTGGCCACCTCTTAGCAGTAAAGACGGAAGAACCGCCGCCGCTTTGCTGAGCTACGCCGTCGACGTCGTCTTCATCGAGGAGAGTCCCCGAACTCCATGGCTATGTTGGAAGCTCGGAAGGAAGAAGAGGAAATTTTTTATGGCAATTTGGCAGGCTTCGCTGCGAAATATGGATGATGAAGAAGAAAGGAACTAGGCCAATTTATAGAAGGGGGACGATCGGGCAGGCTGTTGTGCGGGCATGCATCAAAACAGTTGAGCGGGCAGGCAGTTGGCTACGACAGCTGGAGATTCGACGTTGTCGTCGTCTCTCAGCAGTTGCTGTGGAGGGAAAAAATTGGGCGGATGGAAATGGAAATTTTGAATTATATAACGGTTGATATCGGGTCGGGTTATTGACTATTGGGTTATGGGTTAGACCCGTGCCCCAAATGAGTTAAGAGGCCGGCTGGGCTGGGCTTAAAGACTGAATTAAAGAGATGGCTGTGAGCTCATGTGGGTTCATTAGTATCAGAATCAATTATTGATTTAATCAATAATTTAAGTAATGCTTAGAAAATTAATAACAAATATTAATTATTGGAATATACTCTTAACAAGGGTTTTAGAATTATTAATGATAAGAAAATGAATTAAAGAAATCTTAAAATAATGATATAAATTCATATGAAAAATACTCAATTGATTAATTGGACCCATGGCAAGGCCCAAAAATGGAATGGTCACAGAAAAAGAAACTTCAATATATAATAGACAATTAATTAACATCCTTAATAGTAATATTTATATGCATGCCCATAGAAGAGAACTATATTCTAATAATCTCAGAAAAGTGGGGTTATACTCGTGCTCTGGTTTACGCGCGCCTGAGCGTCCGCCTGCCTGTGCTGCGGTGCTGTTGTGCGTCCGCGCGCCAGTGCCGCTGTTGGCATTGATTGGAAGATTCAGACAGTTATGGAAAGATTGAGTCAAATCTCATATCCTATTTTTGTGAAATTTGAATTTGATTCAGTTAAATCTTTCCATGATTCGTTCCTATATTTTCGCAATCAGTGTACGACCATAATTAGAGTTAGGGCTGTGCACAATTAAGTCAAATCGACCAAATCGAACCAAACAAAACCAAACCGATCGGTTTTAAACCGAACCGATAGTTCGGTCGGTTTGGTTCGGCTGTAATGTTTTTAAAATCGACCGGCTAGGTTCGGTTCACGGTTTGGTTATGCAAAAAATTGTTTAAAACCGAACCAAACCAAACCCTACGTGAATGTTAAGTAATTAGAGTTGGATTAGTAACTTACTTGGGTATTGGACCAGTTTGGTTCATTCAACAACAGACATCACACTTTGAAAGAGCCTCTCTCTCTCAAAGAGGAGCGGCGGCTCCAATTTTATCATTACAAATTGTTGTGCAATGCTGCAAAGTGCAAATTGAAGCTGAAGTTGTTGTTTGTTGAATACACATTTTCACGTTTCATCACTACTGTGTTGATGTTGGTTGAATGCTTATGAATTTGCTTTCCTGTCATTGATTGACACTTATTCCATTTTTTTTCCTGTGATGACTGAAGTTTCACACAATAAAATAAGCACCAGTACCCAAAATTTAATGACAGTCCATGTTTTTTTTCTATGATCAAAACCGACCAAGTCTAACCGATCCAAATCGAACCAAGTCGGTCGGTTTCAAAACCGAACCGACCAGTTGGTTGGTTTGGTTCGGCTTTGCTTATTTTCAAATTACTGATTAACTTCGGTTCGATTTCGGTTATGACTAAATAGGTCGACCACCGACAGATGCACACCCTTAATTAGAGTTAGGGTTTCAGCCAAAATCTATAAATACTCTCTCCGTGCCTTCATTAGTGACTTGCTCAGAAATCAAGAGACGAAGAGACGGAGAGGGCGCCGCTACCATTGGAGTCCATTGAGTTCTGCGAGTTCAGTCAGGAGGTGAAAGCAAGCGTTCCAGAATTTCGTCGAACTTGCTGGTTCCTGTGAGCAAATCGTAATAGGACGAATCTTGCTTTGAGCAACGGTGATCCTCATCACCCCAGCAGAGTTGCGTCTTCTTCTTCCTCCGTCTTCGACACAGAGACTTTCAAATCTCCTTGAGAAGCAATTCTCGAAGTTCTACATATACAGAGTATGTGACAGAAATCGTTCCTGAGAATCACTTTGTCCACTCACATTCTTCCAAATAAGGTCTGTTTCAGGAATAATAATTTATTTGCACTGAGCCGATACTCGTACTTTTGTCGACCCGAATATTTTTCGTTTGGCGAATTGCTAACAAGGGTTTCTTACAATATTTAACTTTGCCTTTTTTTATTAAAAGATGATAAAATTGTCCAAAATAGTTCAGTCCAGGTTTCATAATTTTCAATTCTATAATTGTATACATAACTTGCAAGATTCCTCTCAAATGGCATTTGCCACAAAGGGACTAAATGTAGCTTCCACTCATAATTTGTTTTTTTTTTTGTTTTTTTTTTAGAGAGAAGTGTCTTCCTCATTCAATAGCATTTATCCAGCTCTAACATTCTTTTTTTCCCCTCTCTATTAAGACATGAAAAAGATTATTTACAAGAAAAATTATGGGTTATGATGTAAAAATATCCCATGACTTTGAAAATTCTGGGTTGTGATGTACAGCGTACTGCTGCGTGGGAAGGTAGTTGTACTTCGTCAATTATGGAAACTGTTTTTATTTTTATTTTTATGGGAACTATGTATGTACACGTTCTTATACGAAGGCTAATTATATGGGCACAGCCAAAAGTGATTGGGACTAGCCTATTTTTTTTAATTTTTCTGACAGTCCAGTCTGTAGACTGGATTGTCCAGTTTCTAACAAGGACTGCCAGAATCTAACAAGGACTGTCCACTTTTCTGACAGTCCAGTCTACAGAAGACTGGACTGCCAGAAAAGTGGGCAGTCTGAAGACTGCCACAATGGGATAGTCCCGATCAGTTTTGGTTGTGCCCATATAATTAGCCTATACGAATTTGGCAATGCATATAAGAACTTGTCCATAATAGCTAGTACAAAGAACAAATGATCTTTCATTTAACATTGGCATTTTCTATTTCTTCCTCTATATTTATTTCCAATTTTCAGAATGTCCTCTCATGTTGGCTAATTACGTACTATTCGGACTATAATCGCGTACTAGCGGACACAAAAATTAGGAATAAAGAGTTTTTTTTGGCCCCTTATCTAGTACTAAAACAAAACTATGACTTTATTAATATAGTCTTTTAATATATATAATAAATGTAAGAACAAAAAGAGAATGAATAATAATTAAATGGATTTTTCGTCGAAAGCCACTCAAAATATTGCTGCACTCTTGGTGCCTGTTAACTAACAATTTCCTATCGGATTTATGACTTGATAATTAGAAATAGAGGGATTAAAAAATAAGTTTTTTTAATAATTTCTTGGGGACATTTGGAAAGTTAGTCACACGACATTGTGCCATATCACCTTGACAAAGAAACTTGCATCTCTCGGACTTGTTTGATACACTGCAATGTAATCATAATCGCATTGTAATCAAATAAAAAAAAATTGATTATATTATGATTACGATTATATTACAGTGAACCAAACGGAATATTAATGTCTTTTTCAAGGAGGCGCATAACATGCAAGAAAGTACTGGATAATTTCTTAAAGTCACAATTGTCTAGAAGGTTCTCATTCATAATCTTAGTTTACAAACTAGATTACGTGTGCGCAATAATATTAATATGGCAGCATATATAATCCGACACGAGTCTCACTCAGAGGGATACGTACGGCCATGACTCGTTTGGGAAGCTCAACGAAGAGAGTGAGTCAGCTAGCTAGCTACCAGTCGAAGAGTACGCAAATCACAAACAGGCCCCCACGCGTGTCATAATCCTGATCAGAAGTTAACAAGATCACCATCACGCGTGTCGATTGATTGATTGATTATATTATATAGTACCAATCAGAGTGTAATTAGTTAATTAATTAAGAGTTGCCAAGAGCCTGGTTAGCAATCACCCGAATAAAACTCATATAAAAAACGTATAATATTTATGTACTCTTGAAAGATTCAGATTAGAATGTGAATTTAAGCATGTGAAATTTTAATCGTGTTCCATATGAATTAAATATGGAAAAAAAAACATGGTGACAGCATCAATATTTTCGTTTAACAAATATTGACCGAATATTTTAACGTATTTTATCTGCATCGTGCCGATTTATACTCGTACTTTTACCGATCCGAATTTTTTTTCTGTTTGTCGAATTGCTAACAAGGTAATTGTTAAATATTGGGATACGTACTGACTCCATCGTACAGTAGTCGCTACTCCACAAATGGGAGAGTAACAGCACTGGGAAGTACTTAACTTAGAATTTAAGGTTGGGTCCAGTTTGGCAGTCGATCTCTTTGTCTGCATGCAATCGAGAACTTGTTTTCATGCATACGTATGTGTTGCTCCTTTGGGGAACTAAAGCGACGTTGCGCGAAAAGGAAATGAAAATGAAGATATAGAAAGCTTGATAATATAGGAAAGCATTATTTGGAACTCTACTAAGCAATTGAATGTCAAGCTCAGGTCTACTCTGATTCCATTGTACGACCAATATTATACGGAGTACATTGAAACATACATACACACATACGTATACGTAACTATGATACGATGATCAAGACAAATTGAGCAGCCCCATTCAAGCCAGATATCATCTTTGAGCTTGCTTACCTACCTACACATGGCAGTAGAACAACATTCTTCGACAACACTACATAGACACCTAGGCTAGCAATAAATTGGAGAGAGATCTTGTGGGGAAAATGTCAAAGATTTGGATTAATGAAGACGACTAATAGTTTTGGCATTCTGTGTTGGCTTCAATAGGTAAAGCAAAGGAGAATTCACGAGACAAAGGGCGAAACCAGAAATTCAAATTAGGATGGACTAGAGTAGGCTACGTGGACTAACTCCTATGATTTTATTTAAAATGGAAAAAAAAAAAGAATTTTTTTTTTTCGGGGTGCAGTCCACCCATTGCACGAGACTAGATTCACGAGTCATACATATCATGGACAATGTTGGTAGACACATCTAGTTACGAAAAAATTATAAGGGTTCAAATAGGCACCATAGGATAATAACCCTGAAAATGATATTTTGTCCACATATTTCGTGACCGCCAATTGGCCCGCCACCACGTAATAATAGCCCATTAGCCATCCCAGCTAGTACCGGATCACACCCCTT
Source organism: Iris pallida (assembly GCA_029216955.1). Taxonomy (NCBI): domain Eukaryota; kingdom Viridiplantae; phylum Streptophyta; class Magnoliopsida; order Asparagales; family Iridaceae; genus Iris; species Iris pallida. The sequence continues at coordinate 1,241,905 of JANAVB010025797.1, forward strand.
AAAAATTCGAATAGGAAACCAATGGGAGACAGTCACGTGGGAGACGGACCATCGACAGTCACAAAACTACGGGCAAAATAGCAGTGCCCTAATTACCCTCATGATATCTATGATAACTTATCTTCACTACCAATTTAAGATGGTTACATAACTAAACATATACAAGACATTTTCTTCATAGAATTGTTCATCACAAGTTCCCATATCAGTTCTTAATATATATTGCAAGAGTATGAAGTTTCAACCATAATATTCTAAAATAGACGCATGCAATTTAGCAAATTCTAAGTAAAACTTTTATCGAAAATAATATTTTGTCCGTGATTTATAACTGCGGGCGTGATCGCCAGCCGACGTGGCGGCCATCCATTGCCTCTCCTCTCTCTATCTCCGGACCCTATTCGGACCAGGGGACCAATGGCCGGCCCCCATGTCGGCTGACTGTCACGCCCGCGATTACAAACCGCAGACAACACATACACGTGAAACTAGATTTTGGATGTATACGTTTTTTGCGACACATTACTAATTGTCACACGTTAGGATCAATGGAAATGCTGATGAATCAAGCTTTGTAGCCTACCTACCCATCTATGTCACTCTCACTGACACACAAATATTAAGATAAGAAGAAACATCATTGAGACCATGCTATTTAGTCTCTACTTAGTCCTTTTCAACCATATAAGCACAAAATCAAGGAGGTTGGTGCGAAAGTAGACATGTACACTAAAATAGTTGTCCATTGCTTGGCAACTAGAGCAAGGTTTTGTAGCTTTGAGGAGACACTTGTCACTTGGGGAGCAAAGTAAAATTAAATCTTCCAAGCAATATAAAAATGGTATCATGTTTCTTCACGCTCTGGTTAAGCAACACCATATCTCAAGGATAAATTACCAAGTTGTCAACCATTTTTGAGAAAAGCCATAGAGTTCACATATAGGAACCCAAGCTCGTTCTCATGACTTGCAAAAGGAAATTAAAAGACTTAACCAAGGAGAGGGGGCAGAATAGAGTGATGAATAATCTTTTGAAAAAAAAAAAAAAAAAGGAAAAGCAATTATAAACACTCCTAAAGGTTGTAGGTTACATGTCTTGAATTTGAACAATTACATTGAACAAAACCTCCAAATGACTCACAAACTATCCTTACAAAAAGACCGAAAATAATCTGGTTCAAGTGATACAGGTTTGCACACTACATTGATCCGACCCAAGCCCAACTCGGGGGGATATAACTTTGCTTGATCTTTCGCTAAAGCGAGAACTTAAAACCATTTTGTGACACAAATTTAGAAGGTTTTGTGAAGTCAAGACTAACATAGAAGTACTGTACTACCAATTAGGTCTGGCTCCATAGATGGCTCAAAAGAACTGGATTCATTCAACTACACCCAACCTTCCTACTTCCCAGTACCTTTTTTTTCCCTACCATCTCATCCATAATTACAATGACACATTTTTCCTACCAAGCATACAAAAGCACGGTACAGTATCCGAAAATCTGGAGTCATACTACTAAACAAGATTTTTTTTTTAAAAGTGTTCAAATAACTCACGTTTAATACAAATAGGCACTTACCCAGGGTTTATCAACCCTCTACTCCGAATAGTAATAACTCAGGTTAACGCAAAATAATCTGACTCTAGAGTTCGACGACTTAGTTCCATAGAGAGGGGACTAATCCATCTATAGTTTTACTCTTGGGTAAGGATCGAAACCTATAAACGAGTTAACCCATCGTCAAACACCGAAAAAAAAAAATTAGATATTACACCTTCTCAACTAACCCAAGGGACTTCACTAACCTGACCAAACAGCGCCTTGAAGCTAAGAGCAAGTTGTTCCTCATACATAATTTTACCCAGAAGTGTAACATGCAGATAAAAATCATGCAATCACCTTGCTTGATGAATAATGTAACATTTGTAACTGCGAGAAATACTAAGATTAACACTCCTGAAGAATAATAAAAAGGAAGAACATTCCGATACATATAACTGCACTGATTTATGTTGTAAATCACACATATGCAAGGCAAGAGAAGGAAAAAAAAAAATTCGGATACATACAACTACACTATTTTTATAGTGTCAATCATATACATATGCACGGTAAGTGGTTCATGTATTTCAAATCTGTCCATCGTAGCCAATCCATTATATTAGTGGATCAAATGACACACCGTGCTTAAGATGGATTCTGTACCAGTTTTGGATGTGTTGCTGCATAGATGGAAGAGTTCGGATCAGTTGTCAAGTGAGTAAAGAGATGCCGGACATCTGGCCTCAAGTGTTCCATCACTTTGCTGCAGAGAGTTAGGCTCTCAAATTTGGGTTTGCTGGTGCTCTGTACAGGCCCGCCTTGCCCTTCATACATTACAGCATGATGCCTAAGCAAAATAAAAGGATTCTCATATTAGCAAACTCTGTACAAAAAAGTTCATCACAAACTACCACAGAACATGATCTTACAGGAAGTCGACAAGATCTGTTATCTCGGATGCCTCAACAGGGGTTGATGGCTGGGAGTTCTTTCCAAACACGTCCGCTATAACATTGAAGAGCAACGCCAAAGTCTATAATACAACTAAAAGTCAGAAAATGACTAAACCAATTGTGAACATCTAATCATATGATTTTCATGTCTAGACTAGGAAAAAATGTGCAACAGACACACCAGGCAACAACAAACAAACAAACAAATATTGTTGTTATATTATTGGTGCAATAGCCTATCTATTAGAAGACTGACATGAATCCGTTATTTTGTATTTTACCCATCACTGTTGCCCTTGATATTGGTTTCTGTTCCTTTGATTGTTTTTAACTTTTAAGGGTCTGCTTGGCAATTTTGGGCAAAGGTTAGATATGAGGTGTTTTTAAAGTATTAGAGCACTTATGATGGGTCCAGTTTTGGGTGGGTTTAAGTAATGACTTTTAAACGAGTCCAATCCATTCTTGATAATTCATTAGCGAGACGTTCTAAAAAAATTACAAGAATAAAATTAACTATATGCACATATATAAACAAAAGCCCTCTCAAAGCAAGAGTATATCATTGCTTATTGTCAGATCACAGCAAAGGAAATATTCTCTCCCATTTTGATGTTACGTGATTAGGAATTCATGGCCAACCTAAATTGTTCTTATATTTCTTATTTATAGATATTAAAATCCTGGTCACAACAAAGACGATAAAGAGGAAATAAGGTATTAGACCATTTTAGTAGAAATTGTAATTATGTTTTTTTATGAGGGTATAAATGGAAGAAGATAACAGAAACCCTCAAAATCCACCGATTTATGGTGTCTATAAAGGCACCCCAAATTTATTATTTATTCTTACTGGTTGAGATAAGGTTACAGTTGTATGAAACACGAGTGTTTCTTCTGCTCACATGTAACATCCGGTTTAAGAGAAGCTGGCAAGGGGAGAGTAAATTCTTTCTTAACAGACACATCTGATAGTTTCATTGATGTATCATACACTAGCTCAGAAACAGAGTAATATTTGGGCTGAAAAAAGAAACCTAATCCTAATAGTTTAAATTAGGTTTGTGTGTTTATGGTGTGGGTGTTCACAGTGGTTTTAGACAAACTGGCAAAGCACTGATTTCATAATCCCTGCTGATTCATGATTGGGATTCTTAATTGAGATTCAATTATAACACAATGACATACATTACAAAATATATTTTTTTTGGACAATGTTCATATCTACATGATAAATCATACAGAACGTAATTAAATCTTAAAGAATGTAATTATATCGTTTTTAAATTAACACCAAGTGTCAATTTACCTCATAAGTCCAAATTTGGTACAATTCTTTGTTGGAATTGCTTTTTGGTGCAAACAGATCTTGATCAATCATAATTGAGATTCAATTATAACACAACAACATACATTACAAAATATAGTTTTTCTGGATAATGTTCATCTACATGATAAATCAAACAGAATGTAATTAAATCGTTTTTCAATAAACACCAAGTGTCAATTTACCTAATAATTTCATTCATTCCAAAGTTTGGTACAATTTTTTGTTGCAATTTTTTTTAGTGCAAGCAGATCTTGAAAATTAAAGTTTAAGAACCAAAAAGACTCATCTACCACAGAAAAATAAAACCCTAATCATTCAAACTGTTGCAACATGAAAATTAACACAAAACATAAAGACCTGCCAAATGATTGCTCACAATGAGCTTGTTGCCGCTTCGACTTCCTAGTCTATGACAGCCATGCTTAAGGTAGTGACTACAAGGGCATGGATTAGTCGGTAGTAGATGCGTCAGTTTGTGAATGAGGGAGAGAGTCTTCGTCATGGGTGGATGATAGATTGATGGGTGGATTAGTCAAAAGTTTAATCCAATCGACGACGAAGGTTGCATGCCAACGGTCGGCAAAGATGGTTGAGGTCATGGTTGCCATGGGTGGATATTTCGTAAAGAGGGTTGGAATATGCGAGTGTCGGAGTGGGTTATGGTTGCAATCTTCAGAGGGGATCTCCGTGGGGAATATGGTCATGATGGTGAATGGCAGAGAAAGAGATGGATTAATGGGGAAGATAATAAATGAAAGGATGCGTGGTCGGGTAAGTAGTTGTAGAAGAACATAGCCTTTATCCCAAAATTTTGGGATCGAGTTAGTAGCTGTTAGATTCCTAAATTTCACCCTTTTCAAATGTGAATTATCGAATCAAAATAAGTAGTAAATGTATGTTGCATTTTTTGTGTTTCTCCGATCCTAACTGATTAGCGGGTTAGTTTAAAACCACATTGGAATCACAACCTTGTAAGCCAATATTGTCACACTCAATTTGATGTTATGTGATTAGGAATCCATGACCAACCTAAATTGTTCTTATATTTCTTATTTAGAGATATTAAAATCATGGTCACAACAAAGACGAGAAAGAGGAAATAAGGTATTAGACTATTTTAGCAGAAGTTGTAATTATGTTTTTTATGAGGGTATAAATGGAAGAAGATAATAGAAACCCTCAAAATCCACCGATTTATCGTATTTATAAAGATGCCCAAAATTTGTTCTCACTGGTTGAGATAAGGTTACAGTTGTACAAAACACGAGTGTTTCTTCTGCTCACATGAAACATCCGGTTTAAGTAAAGCTGGCTAGGGGAGAGTGAATTTCTTTCTTTACAAACACATCTGTTAGTTTTGTTGTTGTAGTTCTTGCAAGAAGATTACACTAAAAGTAGAGCATACTCTAGCTCAGAAACAGAGGTATATTTGGGCTGAAAAAAAAACATAATCCTAATAGTTTAAACTAGGTTTGTGTGTTTATGGGGAGGGGGGGGGGGGGGGTGTCACAGTGGTTTTAGGCAAAGCACACAGGTCTCATAATCCCTGTTGATTCATGATTGGGATTCTTAATTGAGATTCAATTATAACACAACAACATACATTACAAAAATATAGTTTTTCTGGACAATGTTCATCTGCATGATAAATCATACATAATGTAATTAAATCGTTTTTAAATTAACACCAAGTGTCAATTTACCTCATAATTTCATTCATTCCAAAGTTTGGTACAATTCTTTGTCGGAATTTTTTTTGTCCAAACAGATCTTGATAAATCATAATTGAGATTCAATTATAACACAACAACATACATTACAAAATATAGTTTTTCTGGACAATGTTCGTCTACATGATAAAACATACAGAATGTCATTAAATTGTTTTTAAATTAACACCAAGTGGCAATTTATCTCATAATTTCATTCATTCCAAAGTTTGGTACAATTCTTTGTTGGGATTTTTTTTTGGTGCAAGCAGATCTTGAAAATTAAAGGTTTGAGAACCAAAAGTCTCATCTATCACAGAAAATTAAAACCCTAATCCTTCAAACTATTGCAACATGAAAATTAACACAAAACATAAAGACCTACCAAATGAGTGCTCACAATGAGCTTGTTGCCGCTTCAACTTCCCAGTCTATGACAGCCATGCTTAAGGTAGTGACTACAAGGGCATGGATTAGTCGGTAGTAGATGCGTAAGTTTGTGAACGACGGAGCGAGTCTTCGTCATGGGTGGATGATTAATTGATGGGTGGATTAGTCCAAGTTTAATCCAATCGAGGAAGGTTGCATGCCAACGGTCAACGAAGAGGGTTGAGGTCATGGTTGCCATGGGTGGATGTTCCGTAAAGAGTTTGGAATATGAGAGTTGGTTGCGGCCGCAATCTTCAAAGGGGATCTCCATGGGGAATCTTGGATGGTCATGATGGTGAATGGCAGAGAAGGAGATATGGATTAACGGGGAAGATAATAACTGAAAAGATGTGTGGTTGGGTAAGTAGTTGTAGAACAACATAGCCTTTATCCAAAAAAATTGGGATCGGATAAGTAGTTGTTAGATTCCTAAATTTCACCCTTTCAAATGTGAATTATCAAATCAAAATAAGTAATGAATGTATGTTTTGTGTTTCTCGGATCCTAATTGATTACCAGGTTAGTTTAAAACCACAATGGAATCACAACCCTGTGATCCAAGCGACACCACCCCCCACCCGACACACAACCTATGTTGGAAGGCCACGCCAAAATAGTCTGTATCGCATCTGTATTCATGTATCATGCGTAACTACTTTTGTTACTTTGTACCTATTTGAAAATGTTGTATCCTGCATCGTGTCCGTATTCCGTGCAATATAGCAGACAAATCAAGCACATAATATTTGAACCTATAAACTTGAAACTATCCTTGGGCTAGAAGTTGTTGTATATTTCATAACCAACAACAACTTAATACGGCGTCTACATGTAAATTGCCAACAAAGTCTTCTCATAAAGAAGAAGCAATAATTTGTGCCCTTATCTGGTGCAGTAATGCTGAACTGCAAGATTCAGAATTCTAGGACAACGAGACAGTGTCAGGAAGAAGCTATTTAGAAAGAAAAATAATATACCTTCATAAAGAGTGGGCGAGCAAAGGCAAGACGAGGTAGCAGCGGGCCCATTATGCGAAAAGCTATCCTCATCATTGCAACAGAAGTTATTGGGCGAAGATGCTTAATTACTGTATGTGTTGGTTCTAGCCATTCTTGAGGAAGATTACTGAAGAAGGCATGGAGAAGTGCAACTATATTACCTGAAGGCAAAAGTATTGCATCATACGAGGTCCACATGGAGCAATAAAATATAGCGTAATATAAAGAACATATTCAATAAGGGAAATCAAGGTACCCTTAAGAGAAGAGAGTTAAAAAAAAAAGATCAAATGGAACAAAGCTGTTGTATATATGAAACTATAAGTTATCCAACATAAAGTTACTATAGAAGACATTGTAGAGGATTGGGAGTCCAGAGTATGGATCAGAAGTGGAGAAATCAGCACAGCAAGAAAACTCGAAGTCATTCAGGAAGATACCAGACAAATCAGAAGCTCCTGGTTTGCTTCTTGATTCCTCCAGAATGAAGCACTAGCAGTCCGGTCTCACCAACCGGACTTCCAGTTCTATACTTGAAGCTCTGGTTTGAGACCAGACGATTTTGGTTCAGTCCTGTCAATTCTGTTGTTGTATTATAAATGTAAAACCAGAAAATCCAGTTCTGGTCAAATCCATATATGATGTTATTTTATTTACACAATTTTAATTTGTCTTAGTATTATCACAAGGAATTGGTATATGATAGAAATAAGCCCCTCTGAGGTCTACTTAATAGAAGAAACAAAAGCAAAACTTGTACCTATGGCAGTGGATGTGTTGTCCTGGCAAGCCCATGTTGGGTCCAACAAAGCATAGCCTACAGCAGAGTCCAGTTCCTTCAGTGACCTTTTACTATCACTAAGCCACCAGCATTCTTTTATTATACGAGATGCCTCCGAATACAGCTGCATGTGAAATTCCAGTGGAAGGTGCGCCAACAGAAGACCACAAGCTTGAATCATCAAACATGACAGCTGCTGACAGGAATACCCACTTTTAGAAACAAAATTACTGGCGTTAATTCCAGTGGCTGAAATTGTTGAACGGCTTGTGCTCAAGGATTCAGTACTTCCACCCGATGGAGATGTTGGTAGGCCAGCACTTGGGGGGATTCCACATGACATTCCTTGTAAACCACTGCTGGACTGAATTAGTGAGGACTGTACATGAACAACAATGTGAACAAGTGAGGTTACAATCTGTGCTGAAGTTGCTGGAAGTGACAGGATCTCAATGGCTGCAGTTTCCAAGACAAGCTGTGTATAAGTTCCAGGATCCTGGTTTTGATAGAACGCTTTTTGACCATCAACACTGTTAACTCCACCAGATTGAGGAGATGCTTGAGATTTATTTGCTGTTGGCCGTCCAGAATTGCTTGAAGGGTCTACTCTAGACTCTGTTTTAGACTTGCTACTCAAGGGTGGTATCACATTATTCACAAGACCCAATAATAAGTTAGCGAAGTAGTCTGGCGGAGGGCACATAGCAGCATTTGATGGACTTACATGCTGGGGAAAGGACTCTGAGAATGGAATCTGCGAGAACTTTGATATAATTAGACAAAGCAGGAAATACATAAAAGTTTCATTCAAAAATCAAATAAAGGATTACCTTGGAAATATCAAGTACTTTTAGTATGCGTACAATGAGCTTGCTTGGAAGGTGACCATAGAAGTATGCAAGAATATCTCTAACAAATGTAAATCTGAGTGGATGAAATGTTAGAATTGAAGAATAATACACAAGAATTCTGTCAGCAATATCGGTAGCGTCATTCTCAATTAGCCTATAAATAATGAGTGGAATGACTGGGATCAACCGTGCAGCAATATCATCAAAGAAAGGGGGATGCCTGCATTTGTTAAAAGAAAAACTATCAATACAACTCTGCAGCCAATCAAATGAAAGTAACTACCAGGACTGGCTACAATATGTATTTTGTGATATAAGAGCAGAATATTGGCAATTTATACTGATGTTGAGAGATTATGTTTATCTCAATACAAAGTAGAAAACAACAAAGAGACTAGCCCAACCGAAAACTTCATCTTATTAAAGGTTTCACAGAAAGCTGGAAAAATGGCATGTACACAAGCTATGAATGTCTTTTTGGTGAATTGAAGATGCACTTCAGACACTCGTAACACTAGTTATACACAAATAAACTGTAACCCTGAGCATAGGCGAAATTTTGCCATCACGTATCACATCTATGCTAATACAATGTTACACATATGAATAATTATAGGAGAAATACAAACTTAGCTCAATCTTCATCTGACACTAAAAAAGGATTATCTTTTACTTCTATCCTGAATTTTGTGAAAGGAGCTTAGCCTCGCCCTGGTTGTAAATCAATGATAAAACACCAAAAGATTTATTATGTATCAGAAGGAAGCATGGAGTCTTGTCTCTTACATCAATTATAACAACATATATGTGTATATGTTATGCGTATATGTAAACCCCAGAACATAAATTGTTATTAACCAGATCAGATACCGAGCAGGGTCTCGCTCTTATGCAGATATCCCTATAAAAAATTGCCATCCTTGAATTTTTCATTCTATCGGGCCCCTATCCTCTCGAACTCCCCCTAACCATTCTTGTCTCAAGGTCTTTGGGAATATTTGTTCTATTCTACTTGAAACCTCATAAATGGTTTCCTTCGAGAGTTGGATTTTTGAAGGCATGGGTTCTCGTAGCTATGACCCCCTTCTAGTCAATGCTTGTCACCTCAGAGCCTATAGCCACGTTCTTTTCATGGAGGCAAATGAGATTACCTTTGATGTCAGTGGATTCACCGCCAACTAACAACATGACTGATCAGCTGAAAGGCTCAAGGCTTGATTGGTTGTAAAAAGTGTACAATCAAGACTTCTGGTGTGGATTACTCAGAAGTATTCTTTCCAGAAGCAGGTATTAAAACTTGTGTCTGCTCTTACTATCATCTCTTAGATGCCAACCCACCAACCACCAACCCACCCAGGTGAATTATAAGAAGTATATATGGATCAACCACCCCTATTTTTGGTTGAGATTGTGTAAGGAAATTATGTGGTAGATTAGTCTCCAAGGTCACGATTTGGTTTTTTTAGTCCAGAAACTGAAGTTTGACAGATATTCAGTTTCTTTTACTTTTATTTTTTGGAACAGCGGAAATTTTGTCTTGGTGGTATTTTTTTTATCAGTATATGATATGATATAAGTTATGTAGTAGACTAGTCTCCAAGGTCACGATTTAGTCCATTTATTCAAGTGAAACTGAGGTTTGACAGATATTCAGTTTTTGTCTGGAACAACTGTGGAAAAATTGTCATGGTGGTAAATTTATATCAGTATATGATATGATTATACAGGAGACTGGAGATGAGAAAGAAGGCCATACAGAATTTAAGCACTTTTTATAATGTTAAGTAAAACCTAAATATTTAGGAACGTTGATATATATCTCTCTAATGAAAGGCAACTTTTATAAGACGGCTATACAACCAGCCATGCATTATGGATCGGAGTGTTGGAAAATTAATAACAGAGAGCAGACTGTAAAGGCAGTTGGAGTTGAGTTACTTCAAAGAGCAAACTAGTTTGTGTGAATCTCTAATACACTCCGACACTCGACAACAACTTCAGGATCAACTAGAGAGCAGACTCTAAAATCTTGCGTGAATCTTTGTTTCTGGCTTTTGCTTATGACCATCTTTTATCTACCTAGACCATTTTGTCTCTCCTCATAATGGAAGGAAATCGAGAGGGCAAAGAGAAAATATTAGTGTTCCTTTCATCTTATGTTGAAATAGTTGTTATATTTTATTGATAATCTCTTGGCTATTTATAGCCTTACAACCTTCTCATTACATTAACTCTATATAGAAATATCCTATGGCATATTCCAACATACCAAATATACTATTAGGATATTCCAACACATATTCCAACATACCAAAAATACCAATAAGATATTCCAACACTCCCTCTCACGATGGACGAAAGATATTCACTAAGCCCTTCTTGTTACATCCTCTCATCATGCTGACAGAGCTAAGCCCCTTGGTCAGTCCGTCTGTTACCTGATCTTTGATAGCCCAGCTCTAGTAGTCCACTATCCAGCTTTCCTTTGATGAAGAATCTGTCAATCTCGATATTCTTGGTTCTGTCATGATGTACTGGATTGTTGGCAATACTAATAGCTCACTGGTTGTCACACCATAGCTTCATCTTGGCTTCCTGGTCCAGCTTCAGCTCCATCAACATATTTTTCAACCACAATAGCTCTGTGACTCCCAAGGCCATAGCTCTATACTCTGCTTCAGTTGTTGATATGGCCACCACTGACTGCTTCTTACTCCTCCAAGAGACCAAGTTTCCTCCTATGCAGTATTCCGAGGTGGATCTCCTGTCGTCAGCAAAGCTAGTCCAGTCAGAATCACAATAGCCCTCGATACTCACATGATTATTTCTTTTGAAAATCAGTCCCTTTCCAGGGCCTCCCTTCAAGTACCTCAAAATCTGGTACACTGCGTCCATATGACCCTTCCGGGGGTCATGCATGTAACAGCTCACTACGCTGACCGCAAAGTCGATATCAGGACGGGTGTGGCTCAAGTAGATCAACTTGCCTACCAATCTCTGATATTTATCCCGGTCAACTGGTTCTCCAACTTCAGCATCCAGCTTGAACTTCTGGTCTATCGGTGTCGTAGCTGGTTTGCATCCCATCATTCCTGTTTCTGTAAGCAGGTCCAGTACGTACTTCCTCCGAGAAAGAACAATTTTCTCTATATCTCGAGCAATCTCAATCCCAATGAAGTATCGAAAAGGACCAAGATCCTTCACCTCGAACTCCTTGTCAAGCTTCCCCTTGAGTTGGGCGATCTCCTACTCATCATCGCATGTGATAATCATATCATCCACATACACCGCAAGCATGGTGATGTAGCCTCCACTTCGTCTGAAGAACACAGTATGATCAGCATTAATCTGCTGATATCCCATTCCTATCATTGCTCTCCTGAACCTGTCAAACCACGCTCGAGGACACTGCTTCAGTCCATAGAGGGACTTATTCAGCCTGCAGACCTTGTCTTCTGTCTGATTGGAACCGAATCCTGGTGGTATCTCCATGTACACCTCCTCCACTAGATTCCCATGAAGAAATGCATTCTTCACATCCAGTTGGTGTAGCTTCTCCATTGGCTGCCAGAGAGATCAAGGTCCTGACAGTACTAATGTTCGCCACTGGTACAAAGGTCTCGTCATAGTCGATGTCGTACGTCTGACTGTATCATTTTGCCACCAGTCAAGCTTTGTAGCGCTCAACCTGTCCATTTGGGTTCGGCTTCACAATAAAAATCAACTTGCATCCGACTGCTCTCTTCCCTTCTGGCAGTCTCACCAGCTCCCAAGTTCAGTTCTTCTCCAGAGCTCCCAACTCCTCGTGCATCGCTGCTTTCCACTTTGGATCGTTCTTGGCTACCTGCCAATTGTTAGGTACAGTAACACTATCCAATGATGCAATAAAAGTTCCATGAGAAGAAGAGATGATTATATGAAACAAATTTAGCAAGATCCCAACCATATCTATCAAGAGGTTTTCCCGCATTGCTGCGAGTGGACCTCCATACTGATAATAGTTGGGGAGGAGGAGAAGGAATGATATCACCTGAAGGGGAAGGTGGTGGTGTAGGTATCTCATGAGTCAAGACGGGCGCATGCAAGGGACTTAGCACTGGCACTGTAGGAACTGGTCCTGCAAGTTGCTTCTCTCGCCTGCTGTAGGTAAGTATCTCTCCCTGAGCTGTAGGCCTAACACCTCTTATTTCCTCCCCCTGTCCCTTTTCACCTTCTTGTACCTTATTTGTTCCTCCAAGCCATACTCCGAGATCAGTCGAAATGATTTCCAACAACTCCCCCTCTCGCCTCATACTTGCAGTATCAGGTGAGATATTTGAGTTTTCCTCCTTACTGTAGTATGGCTCATGTTCCCTGAAGTGAACATCCATACTTACAGATTTTCTTTTTTCCATTGGACTCCAGCATACGTAGCTCTTCTAAGTTCCCGAGTAGCCCACAAAGATACACTTGATTGCTCGAGGATCAAACTTTCCTACCGATGGTCTGTTGTCCTTCATGAAGCATACGCATCTAAACACCTTTAGTGGGAGCATCCCACTGTTATTTTCCTGCAGCATCTCGCATGGAGACCTCCATCCCAACACCTTCGAAGGCATCTTGTTGATCAGTTGAGTTGCTGTTAACACTGCATATTCCCACAGACTCTGTGGGACATTCATGTCTATCATCATACTTCTCGCCACTTCCAGGAGGTGTCTGTTCTTCCTTTCCGCTACTTCATTCTGTGCTGGTGTATATGCACAGGTGGTCCGATGTCGTATCCCTTGGGCGGACAAGTAGTCCGCAAGTGTGTTGTTGGTGTACTCCGTTCCATTGTCAGACCTCAGTACCTTCACCACTGCCTTGTACTGAGTCTGGACATGTTTGTGAAAGTCCCAAAAACAGGAGGGAACATCACTCTTATTTTTAATCAAATACAGCCAAGTAGTATGAGAAAAACAATCTATGAAGGTAACAAAATATTTGTAACCATTCATAGGAGTAGTACAAGGCCCCCAGACATCAGAGTGTACCACATCAAAAACAGAAGAGCTCCTATGATCGCTACTCACATATGAACTCCTAGTAAGTTTGCCTAACTCACAAGCATCACAAACTAGTTTCTCTTTATTAACTTCTTCATAAATTGCAGGGTACAATTTGCTTAAAATATCAAATGAAGAGTGTCTCAACCTCCTGTGGTGGAGTCGCTCTTCCGCACTCATCTTCTTCAGTCCTACCATCCCTGCCTTTTCTACCTTAGATACTAATACTGAATCCAGCCCTTCTCGATCCAGGTACCACAGTCCATCATGCCAAGTGCCAGTCCCAAGTCTTCGTCCCATCTTTTTCTCCTGGAAGATCACCTTGGAAATATCAAAGAAAACAATACATTTTAGTTGAAGGATGATGTAACTAATGGACAAAAGACTGACTGGAAAAGGAGCATGCAAAACATTGGATAATTTTACCGAACCTGTACAATTTACAGTACCCTTACTGACCACTGGCTGGAATGTCTCATCAGCTGTTTGAATGTTGTTTGTCGATGGTAGGTGAGTGTAGGAGAACTCACTAGCCTTCTCCGTCACGTGTCGAGATGCTCCCGAGTCAATTATCCAATCTGACGGTCGAGGGGAATACATAGATGCAAGAGCAAGTAGATCGTTAGTACCTTAAGATGGATGGGCATACATGACAGAGAATGAGGTAGAAGCCTCCTCGCTTCCCTCGTTTGACGCCCTCTGCTTCCTTCTGAGTGATTCCAGCATGCCCATCAGTGCCTGGTCCTCAGTAAAAGTACCACCAGCTCCTTCATTGCCTTCTGCTACCAGTAGGTTTGCTCGATAGCCTCCTCGACCACCTCGTCGACCTCCACGACCACGGCTTCGTCCTCCGAAGGTTCCCCGTCCACCGAATTGCCCGCGTCCACCGCCTGAATCTCCCTCCTTAGGTGGTTTGGTGCAAGCATGTCGATGATGGCCCCTCTCCCCGCAGTTGTAGCACTGCCGATTGTGCTGCCAATACTCCCCTTTCGGACCGGTGTCGTCCAAACTGGTAGCCACTAGTGCTGACTTCTCTTCATGAGGGCCACTTGTCCCTGCTTGCAGTTTGATGCGTGTTTCTACCTGGATCATTACCGAGATAGCCTCCTCAAGGGTAGGGATCTTCGGTTGGGCTAGAAGTAGGGTTGTCCTCTGAGCAAATGCTGCAGTCAGTCCTTTAAGGAACTTCATTGTCCTCTCCTGCAGACATACCTGTCTCTCCTTGCACTTCGGGTCCCCACAGTTTGTTCGATCTGAGGAGCGATCGTAATCCAACCACAGTCGCTCCAGCTCTGTGGCGTATTCTTACACCGTCTTCTCTCCTTGAACAGTGCCATCAATCTCCCCCTTGATCTGAAAAACTTGTAAGTTGTTCCTCACGCCATCGTATGTCCTCCTCAACTTCTCCCATACGTCCTTCACCATCTCAATGCCGTCTACTGTAGCGGCAATTGACTGGACTAAGGAGTTGAGAAGCCAGATGTAGATCACCATATGAGTGGACTTCCACTCGTCGCGTCCCGTCGAGCCCTCGTCCGGCTCTGTCTCCTCGCCCGACAGGAACCCCTCCAGGTTCTTTCCTGCGAGGGTTCTTTTCACCCGCAGTGACCAACTCAGATAGGTGGCTGGTCCATCCAGCTTCAGATCGATGGAGGGAAGCTCTAACTTCGGCGACGTTCGTGTCGTGTTCTTACCCGCCGACATCTTCATCAACTTCATGAACGTCGCAACCTCTGCAGGATCCAGCTTCTTGATGATCTCCTCTATCGATGCTTCTCCTCTCCAATCACGTCACTCCGCTCCACGACTTTTGCTCGTCTTTGTCGTCCGCTCCTAGATCCGAACATGTCTGTTTTTTATTTGATTTAGGCATCGGTATCCTCTTTCAGAATGATCCGAACCACGACAACAATGGCGCCGTTGCGTGCGGCGGAGGGGGACGCACGCACGTGCCACGACAATGGCGGCGCAGCAGCAGTAGCGGCGGAAAAAAGGGGGGGTGGGGCTACTGTGCGCAAGGTGGGAGGGGCGTCTACTATGGAAGAGGGGAAAGAGGAGGGAGGCAAAGTTTGGTGGCGGCTAGGGTTAGGATTTGTGGAAAGGTGGCTCTGATACCATGTTGAAACAGTTGTTATATTTTATTAATAATCTCTTGGCTATTTATAGCCTTACAACCTCCTCATTACATTAACTCTCTATAGGAATATCCTATGGCATATTCCAACATACCAAATATACTATTAGGATATTCCAACACATATTCCAACATACCAAAAATATCAATAGGATATTCCAACATCTACCTTTTTATATATACAATAACAATTACCAAGCCTTCATCCCAAATTCTTGGGGCCGGCTGTTTGAATTATTTTCTTCCATTCATCTATGTTAAGGGACTAGATCCATATCATTCTTTAACATTTAAAACCATGTTAGTATGGGCCAACCAATTGTCCTAAAATATCAATTAACTACTATATTAAAGCTTCTCCTTACATAATATATTTGTCTGCATTGCAGATGTCCAAACCACCTAAGTCATTTTTTTCTCATCTTGTCATCAATTGGCGTAATCTCTAATTTTTCACGGATACACTCATTTTTACCCTATTATTTAATGTATTGTCACTCATCCACCTTAGCATTCTCATTTCAGCTACACTAACTTTCTGACTACGTTACTTCTTAATTGTCCAACCCTCGTATCTATGAAACATGGTTGATTTTATAGCAGTTTTATAGAATTTCTTTACTTCATATGTATCTTGTGATCACACAGTAGTTTAAAATTACTTCTTTGTTTCAACTACCATATTTTAATTCTATGCATGCATCATTTTCAATCTCTCCATCTTGACGAATTATTTACCCTAAATATTAAATGTTATCATTCTTAGATATCTCTTGTCCATCAATAAGAACTTTTTCCTTATTTCCTCTTGACTTCTGGTTAAAACTATACTTCATATACACTTCCTTTGTTCTACCAATTCTAAATCTCTTAAATTCCAAAGTCTATCTTCACACTTTTATTTTAGCATCCAACCCTTCTCTACTCTCATCAACCGACACAATATCATCAACAAACATCATACACCATGGAATCTCTTCTTGGATATGCCTAGTAATTTTATCCATAATTATCGCAAAAAGGTAAGGACTCAATACTGATATTTTATCTAAGCAAATGATAATAGGGAATAGGTTACTATCTCCTCTAATAGTTCTTACGGTCGTCGTAACTCCATCATACATATCCTTTATAATCTCAATATAACTACTAGAAACTTGTTTCTTATTCAAAGTCCACCACATTACCTCCAGAAGAACTCGATCATAAGCACTCTCTAAGTCAATAAAAACCATTTGTAAACCATTCTATCTAAATTGATTCTCTAAAATTCTAGTATATTTTCTTTATTTTTTCTTAACAACTTTCTCCCATAATTTCATAGTAAGAGTCATAAGCTTACTTTTTCGATAGTTGTTACAACTTTGCAATTTGTATATATCCATTGTTCTTATATGTCGGTATTATAATACTATTTTCCTATTTATCTGGCATCTTCTTAGTCCTTATAATTTTATTGAATAATTTAGTAAGCCACATCAATCTATTCTCTTCTAAATATTTTCAAACCTTAATAGGAATATCATTAGATCCTACCGCCATCTCATTTTTCATTTTATTTAATGCATCTTTAACTTCAGAAATTCTAATTTTACGACAATAGCAATATAACTCATCATGAGCTAACTATGAATCAAACTAATATTTTTTAGGTTGCTCCCCTTAAATAGTCTGTAAAAATAACCCATCCACCTTTCTTTAATATTCTCTCTTACTAGTACATTTTAGTCCTTGCTCTTGATATACTTAATATAATCTAAGTCTCTACACCTCTTTAGCCTACTCTTAGCAAGCTTATAAATATCTTTTTTCCCTCGGTTTCTAACCTCTTACGTAAATAATCATAGGCCTTCGATTTAGCTAGACTAACGACTTTCTTAGCTTCACTTTTATTACTTTTTATCTCATAATTTTTTTTCTCAATTTTATACTTTTGCCAATCTTTATATGCAATTCTCTTTGCCTTAATTACCTTTGATATTCCTTATTCCACCACTAACTTGGTCAAATCACTGTCGTTTGAAACGTGGAGAATCTCTCTTTCTACTTTCTTGATACAACTTGTCATATTGTACCATTTAACATTAGATTATATAAAGTGGTCAGCACTTGAAAACAAGTGAATGTGTAATTGGTAAGATGTTTGCTTCCCCTTGGATGTGAACCACAATACCCTATATGTCACGTCGCGGTCCCGTAGGACCGATCGTCCTCGCTAAGGCGTGATGTCGAATGAGCTTAGGTTGCGCTCACGCAAGGCAGATTCCACAACGGCCGATTACATGCTAAGCGACGGGTTCGTCGCACAGAAGTCCCAAGACACGATTTGTCACTAAACCATAATTCTCCTTCCATATTTCCTAAGCCGTTCAACACATTTTACGCATTCGATCACAAGGTCGCCTAACATAGCAATATGTCACGTCCCAATCTCACGCATGTCTGATTATCTACGGTGGACATGAAATCACCATGTTAACGCTCCCGCAGGATAATCATCCTCATCGGGACGTAACTCTTGCTTTGAGTCTAGACTAATTCATTCTCAATACGCAGATTGGATCTACTCAATCCTCAAATTTACCTATTTCGTCAATCACGAATCCGAATAATCCTCGAATTCACCTTCGCATCAAACCACAAGTCGAAGCAATCCAAATTGTCACGCCTTGATCTCCCGCAAATTCGATCATTTCCGCTGGACATGAATCACCATGTCAGCGCTCACGTGGAACAATCGTCCCAAATCCGACGTGACACATGTGCGAGGCTGGAGTTACGCTCGCACAAGACAAGAACGTCAATGTTGTGGTTATCATCGAAGAAATCAAGACACTTTCATTTTCATCCGAGCATTCATTTCAATCAAAATTCCAAGTATAGCATATATCAAAACAATAACATTTTACACGATCGTCATTCCTCGAATTAGAGTACCCTCGAGGTACCCCCGAGTTATCTCACATCGATCTTTGATACGCCTCAATACCATCGATGATGAATATAACTTGACGATCTTCATTTGCAACGAATTTCGAGTCGTGCAACTGATGTTATCATCCGAATAGGATATATCATAATCTCCTCGATATTTAAGATCAAATCTGATCATTATCCTCCGAACTAGTTATATGATCAATTCGTTCAAGACCATGATCACTTATATCCGTCAATCTTAAGTCATCAAGCAACATATTTCTTCAATTCGCGTCGTTCTATGCTAACTCAAGTCATCGAGCAACATCTATTCCAAACCTTTCGAGTTATTTTTGTAACTTCAAAATCAAACTTTTTCATGCATGCTATCCTCCCATCGTGCTAACTTTTCATACACGGTTCATATCGATTCCTCAACTGAGTCATCTGTTCGTTACCCTTAATTTTCCCTCAATTCAATTTTACCTACTGATCATTTTGCATTCCGTACTCGACGCAATCCCAATCCGTTGCGCGTTGCATCTAGTTCGTTCAATCAACTCTTCAAAATTTTCAACATTATAACTTACTCAATGATACTCAATCTAAGGCTTTGCATACTGCGACGCTTGCTGATAGACTCATTGGCACCCCGCATGCTCAATCGATCGACATCCCCGAGGCTATTCCATACACCACTCAGGGATGAAGTCATTCTACAAATCCTCGAAACAATTTTTGAATCACAATTGATTACTTCGAATCTTCGTTCGAACCATTCCTCAATTTTAAGTACGTTGCATCTATATCGCATTGACAATATCGTCGTTCGATAGCACCTCTATCGCAACTACCCATCATTTTTATGAATCGAGTCGAACTCATTCTTGTCCGACACAATTTGAATTCCGCACTCAACTTTGCTAAGGTCGACACAGTTCTTGGTGTATATGCCCATCCCGACTTGCCAATCGTGCTTTACGTGAACCATCTTTTGTTTTTATTAAAAACTATTCTCATACAATTTGCAAATTACATAGACTCATTGGATGGACATCCCGTAGGACATTTGAGAGAGAGCGCAAATGTATCGATCGAGGTAACAACATCAGAGTTTGCGGAACCAACATCGGAGTTAAAGAATTCAATCGAGAGTCCAAGGACGTAAAGTCATGCTCTGATACCATTATGTTACGTCCCGGTCCCGTAGGACCGATCGTCCTCGCTAAAGCGTAATGCTGCGTGAGCTTTGGTTGTGCTCACGCAAGGCGAGTTCCATAACTGCCAATTACATGCTAAGCGACGGGGTCGTCGCACAGAAGTCCCAAGCAAAAATATTGAATGAACAAGGCAACACAAGTATTGAAACAAAATCAGAGTCTTTTATTAATAATGGAAATAAAATTACAAAAGGCGCGAAGTCAAGATTACAAATCGCTCAAGCTCACTTTTCTCTCAATTTACAAGTCACTCAGCTCTCTCTCATCTCTCAGTACACTTTGACGAGCCAGCAGATGCTTCAGATAGACGATGTCCATACATTATGTCCCGTATAAGTCCAAACTCCGTGCCTCGACGCATCCAAGCGAGCTCCACGCCAACGAGCTTCTACATGTGCCTACACATGAAAACTGTATGGGTGGCACTACTCAACAGTACTGGTGGAGTGAGCTCCTCGTCCACCCATACAAAACCAACACGTTCATTTACTTTGTGCAACATAGTCCCTTTATGATTGTTTTTCTATTTTTGCCTTAGGATCGATTTTAGGACATAAATTCTTGGCCTATTTGTGTCTCTAGACTATCACCGTGCCATTACGTCGATAACTTACTTATCGTTGTACCTCTACACCATGCTTGTGCTTGCAACATCAATGTACCGACTCGTGCTTGCCTTTTGTGCCATACTTCGAGACGCAATGACATAGTCGTACCACAAACTCTGTTCGTGCATCGAACATCGAGACCGTGCCTCACAACTCAATATAACTTAATTAAACTTGTCTTACGGCTCTTCTTAACTCGAAATGACTCAATACTCGACGTCGCATCTCGTGCCGAAGCACGAGTCTTTACTTAGCCAAATCTTAGGCTCCATGTTGGGTTTCAACCGTGCATACCTTCTTGACTCAAACGTGTCGTGCTTGTACTTCCTTTGATTCAACCGACACCGTGCATGACGCCAACTTATCTATATGAACGTCACTGGCATTAACTAGCCATCGTGGACATAGCTCGGGTAGGCGGCGGATCTTTTAATGTAAAGTAGCTAGCCCCAAGAAAAGCCCCTGATTACCCTGGCGTGGTACAATCCATCGCTGCTATAACGTCTTCCCCCTAGGTCGACCTGGCCCCGACATCCCGGCGTAATACCAGTCGAGAAAGAAATCCTTGTGCACAAGTTGTCCATGACCACACACCTACGAGAACATCTAAACTCACGTAAATGCATTGCCTACTTTGTGGTACGACTAAAACCATACTTAGCAAACGCGCATAGGAACCATGAGACTCCCAACCGAGGGATCGTCTCATACTTTGCAAAACGTGCATTGGAACCATACTATGTAAAACGTGCATCTTTGGAGACTCATAAACGAGGGACCGTCTCGACGACAAACTGTCACATGAACTTTCCATTCTTTGAAATCCAGGGAACGACTATTGCATAGCCTTCCTACTTAACTTGAACAAAACGTGTTCTTTATGTGCCATAGACCGTGGCTAACTTTTCGTCGAACCAACCGTGGCTCGTGCCTTAACCAATTTGTGTTCTATGTGACACTATTGCCCAAGTCATACTTTATATGACAAGCCTTGAGATCGTGGGACTATGTGGCTATGACAACTGCAGAAAACGGGGGCAGTGCTTGCTATGACTTCAATAGCCCAACATAACTTTTGCCCATTCGTACAACAAACTTAACCCGTGGGACGAGCAAAGGCTATAACAAACCTTGCATCGTACAAACGTGCGTTGAGACTTGTGGCACTTTTGTTGTGCCAAGCATTGGACAGTAGGACCGTGCATGCTTTATCAAGGATTTATACGTGCGATGCCTATGACTTATGATAAGTTCATAACTTTGTGGCAACATCGACCAACTTTACTTCTCCCAAGCCACGGGACGAAGGTCCGAATATCATTTTGAAAGCACGCTGTGCACATTTCTAAGCCGACCGTTGGACCTTTCCATATTCTGACCCAACTTGGAATTATTCCCTTAGCTATGTGGATTCGTCTCTTTTATTATCAAGCCTACTTGTCCAGTTGAAAACTTTCGTTTTATTAGTACGAAGGCCAAGCTGAGGCAAGTTCACTGAAGCTACCCACATGAGCGAGGAGTTGCCTCGACCGAGCAGTAATTTGAGCAGGCCGTTGCATGGCCAAGTACGAATGCTATTGGCGTTTTGATTCCTCCGATTGAACTGAGTAGGACGGAACATTACACTATATATATATATATATATATATATATATATATATATATATATACACCATCAGATTAGGGGATAAAAGGACCCACCCGCAGAGCCCCACTCCCTTGCACCATCGGATCAGGGGGCCCGTGGGCGCGCCCGCTCGATCCAACGATCGAAGGCGACGGAGCTCCCGATCCGGAACACAAACACACACACACATAAACACACACAGAGAATGAGCCAGATTCCAAGTTCAAAGAAATATTGGCTGGGTTTTGGTCATATTTAAGTCGATGTGAGTCGAGGAGGCGCCTAAAGCAGTGAGGCAACATAGCACCTGAAATGCTTAGACTGTCCCTTTAATAACACTGATGGTTACTTGTTAGATGTTGTCGTTCAAAATCTTATTTTTATTTTCATGTTCTTTTTTTTACAATAGGTTTCATTGTATCATATGTATATAATTCTTTTATTACATGAAACCAGAACTAGTAAATGACAAGAAAATAGTTTATACATAAGACAACAATTGTCCAGAAAGTTAAGTGTAGACGAAATGAGAATGGTAAGGTGGATGAGTTAAAGGATATGATAAGAAATTAGTGTATCTGCGAAAAATTAGAAGTGACATAAATTGAGGACAATATGAGAGAAAATCAGCTTTAGGTGGTTTGGACATGTGCAGGTAGATCAATAGATGCTTATGTAAGGAGGAGTTGATAATATAAGTAGTTAATGGAACCGCTAAGACAAGATGTAGGCCTAGATGAACATGGTTAAAGTGTTAAAGAATGATATGGATTTTGTTAGTGTTACAGAGAACATGACTCTTAACAAAGCCGAATGGAAGAAGAGGATTCGAACAGCCGATACCAAAAATTTAAGGTAAAGGCTTTGTTGCAGTGTTCTAAATGGCGGCCGCCTACCCGCCTAGGCGGTCTCTCACCGCACCGCTTTTCAGTAGGCGGTGGAGTAGGCGGCCAACAGAAATTGACGGCATAGACGGAGATGAGACGACGTAGGCGGGCGCCTAGGCGGAGCAATACCTAGCAAGATATTTTGGCCAAAAAAGTTTTGTAAGCATGGAACACCCTTAAAATATGCATATTATGCAAAAAAAACTGCGATAAAATAGTAAAAAAAAAAATGTTCAAAATGCATCGACCGCCTAGGCGGTAGGCAGACTCTCTCCGCCGCACACCCGCCTACCGCCGTTTAGAACCTTGCTTTGTTGTTGTTGTTGTTGTTGTTGTTGTTGTTGTAGATGATAATGATATGGGAAACAAGACAGATTTGTATAATCACACACTACGATAATTATAAGAAGGGATGTAGTGCACACTTGGTAGAGTGTTCGTTTTGGGTACAAAATGTCATAGGTTAACATCCTATCACCCCTAACCTAATAATCTCCTATGGGCAGTAACTAGAGGTAAATTAACTGAAATGTGACAGATTGGAGTGAATCTTTTTCGCTTTGATGAACATTATTCTTTTCGCTCCTTGGCTAGAGATGAATGCAACTTCCTATAGCAAATTGTTTCGTCTTAACTCTTCATCTAGAGACCTTTCCGGTCTAAATGAACTTTGGGGTCCTCCTAGGTTGCATGAGCTTGATATGCATGACCTAAACCTCCTGTCCTCTAGTCATATAAAGTTTTCAGCTGAAGAGTATATTGTAATGATTTATATTGTTTCCATACAAGTAAATTCATTTTCATTCCTTTTTTTTTTCTTTTTAGAATACAACCTTATTAATTTTGAAAATAAATGAAACCACTTGAATAATTTCCAAAAAAGGGATATTTCAGCCTTTTTTTTAAAAATTAATAAGGTTGCAGAAAAGAAAAGAAAAACATTACAAAACGAATTTATTTTCACAGAAATTAAAACAAATCATTACAACGTAACATGTTGTTCCCTACAAAAACAACCAAAGAATTAGTGCCGATAGAACTGCCTAGTGTAAACAGTTCATGACACATAATGTTCACATCTATACAACACGAAATAATCATATCCATTTTGTTCTGGAGAATAAAAAATAATCTAGGGCTAGCAACTAGAGTCCTAGAAAAAGAGGCACCACCATCAAGAGAGCTAATTGTGGACTACACCGGCAAGAGAATGTTCATTCCATCTGAATATGTCCTCCTCGACCAGACTCTCTTAAACATGAAAACAAAAAGCAAACACGAAACAATAGAAACATTAAAGCTAAACAAAAGTTTCTCCTGATGCCATTGGCATCACTACAGAAGGTTGGAGGCCACTAGTAGATAACCTAAATAAGTTTGCCATGTGGCACAGGCTACAGCAGAAATGTTCTCTCATGACAGCAATAGTATGTATATGGAGCATCTCAAACATTCCATACAGTTGCAGATGCACTTAAACGTCACAGCACCTTGCATACATTTATCAGATGCATTCCTAGGGGTGAGAATTATTCGGTTTTGGACCGGAAACCAAACCGAACCGAATAAGAGGATCGGTTTGAAAAATATCGGTTTGATTTCGGTTACTAAAATTCCTTATTCGGTTTCGGTTTTGGGTTTCGGTCCAAAAGTGGAAACAAAATAAACATGCAATTATTAAATACCCTCAATTTTATGCATATTTTACGAATTTTTTTTGTATATTTTGAAAACAATAATTATATGTATGTCTTTTAAAACTAAATTTTGATAATTTAACAACTAGTTCAACTTTACATCCAACTTTGAAATACAACAAACATATGTATAAAAATTGCAAAGTTTTAATATAATTTAACCACAATTCCAACATTGAGCCCGACCCATTAAAAAATAAAAATATCCTAACTGAACACCCGAATAGTTAATCGGTTGGGTTCAGTTTCGGTTATGGCTAATTCCGGTTTGGTTTCGGTTTTGAATTTTTAGAATTTCGGTTTGCTTGGTTTTGACTATGTCTTCGGTTGAAACCGAATAAACCAAACACTCAGCCCTAAGGATTCCCAAAAATATAGAGGTGGCTTGAGGGAATTTCAAACTCATAATGTAGTGGTACAGATGAATCTCAACACTTGGAAGGAGAAGGGTGCAACCAGTTTCAACACATTTACAAGAGACCTAGATTAGAAGCTAACCTAACACGAATTAAGGGCCAGTCTACTCAAAATGTATATTAACATAGCATTTAATTTCCAGGAACAAGAAACTCAACTGTGCAGAGATCCAAGCTTGATAACCTCTTGACAGGTTCTCGTTAATCCATGAAGAATTTCTAGTTTTTAAATGAAGTGGAGTTTAGACTCAAACAACAAGTAAAACGCAGGGTTAGCTTTGCTCTAAGCAACTTAATTTGGAATTTTCCTGACAATTTTAAGATACTTTATGTTATCATTTTACATGTTTGAAAAGAAATTATATCTTCTTACATAGAAATTCCACTAACTCATATAACAATTCTAACTCAAGAATTGAATTCAGCCCTTCTTCAGAAAAAGAAAAAAAAACCTCAAACTTGTAATGCATATAACAATAACAAAAGCCTCTGTAGTTAACTTTTGGGGTTGGCTCCACTAACCCTTCTACTCCTAAACCTTTAGTAAAGATCATATATTGAAGCAACACCTGATTAGCAACCTTTAACAAGTAGTAAACTTAAATACTACTGCCCTTTGGGAGTAGCTGATTTTCTGAAACATGAGCTGTTAAGTGCTAACCTACTTCCTCAAGCAAGAGGGATATTTACCAAATGAGAGGTGTCCCTGCAGCAACAAGCAACAAGAAGACCGGGATATATTTACTAACCCAAACCAGACATCTAAAGGGACAGGGTCTCAAGCACAAAAAACACCATTTCTCAGCTTGCTCTCGATAAACAACTTGGAACAACAAAAGCGAGAACGTAATCTATATCTTAGGGTGCAGAATTTACCATTATATCAAAGTAAGAGAATGATTAGTTATAAACCCATACTAATTGCAAATCAGGATTTCCCTATAATCTTGTTCATAGTGGCTTAATCTATCATACGACATGACCTTCTCCACCAAAAAGGAGTTGGCAGGGGAACATGACATGATGCGGTAAAGGTACAAAACAAATATTGGACAAAAATTTATGAACAGCTAAAATCCGATGTCAATCCTCATGTCATAACCAACTAAGTCTTAGGCAAGAAGGGCCTTGCTGCAGAACCTAAACTACAGGAGGTAGGCAGCAAGATCTCAGCACTTTATATTGAGATTTTACTTTTAACTCTATGGGAACCCTCGAACATTCTATAAGACTAGAGTCTAGAATGAAAGGCCAATAAAAATATTTTCTATCGAGAAACATTATCTATATACAGTTAGCCAAAAAGAAAATGAATCATATTGTGATACAAGATAAAGGAGTTTCATGTATACTTATTATATCAGGTATGAGGAGATGCTATAAATTGCCTAGTAAAAAGTGCATCCTTACCTCTCCTTCCCTGAGAGATGGTTCCCGAGAGCTCTTTGAAGCTCCACTCTCTTTGGGGGTTGATTATTGAGCCAGTGCTCTGGAGACATACGATTGGTGCAGAACATTTTGATCCTTTGTAGAAGCTCTGGTCGTTCAAGTAAACTTATCTATGAAAAAGAAGGCAGTTACACTAGTTATGTGTATCACACGCTTTGAGTAATCTCAAATGATACAGAGATGTTATCCGTCAAACTTAGGAGAATTCAAGGAATACACAAAGATGAGAAAGGCCAAACAGACAGGACTGCTTAGATACATCAAATACAAATGAATATAATTTTTACTATTAATTAAGTAGTGGGCAAGAAAAACATTATAAATGAAGTAAAAGTAAACCAATAACAAATTGAATAGTACAGCTTGGACAGAATGTATTGTCAACTTCACAGATCAAGATGTGCAAAGTAGCTGGAACTTCTGGATGCCTTTACCTAATAATTTGGACAAAGAATGAACAAAACTCCCCAGTCATAACTTTGAGACGTCATTTGCTAACAATCTAGTCTACATCTCGTCAATCACCTGCTAAGACATACTGAGGTCAGTCCTAGCTACTGATCCTGCGCTAATAGTGACCATGGAGATGTAAAATGTGCGAGTCCTTGAAATTAAAAGCTTGAGAAGAGATGGATGTGCAGAAGCCAAGGGAGCTATAAATGCCTACATGTATATACCGAGAGTGGCATAATACATGAGATTTTACTAGGTTGACTTTGTATACTTGGTCAGGAAGTCTTCTAATAGATTCTGATATATGTACAGTGAAGCATGCCTGAGTTAACCTACTGTATGGTTTAGTTATTGGGTATTAAGTACTAACCTTAGAAAATAGGTTAGAACTTTTTTGGGCTGCTAAATATGTCATGGTATTGCTAAGCTTAGCTGATCTGAAAGGCATAACCTGCTTTAAAGTGCCGCTGAACCTACCCCTGGTTGAGGCTGGACCATAGTCAAAGTCTGAAAGTGTATTTCTCTGTCAAAGATAAAAGTATATGTTGCAGAGATCTAAGAGGCTTTCACGAAGAAACTGATGATGGGATTGCCGTATGATCAACTTCCTCATCTTGTTGTTTACTATATGGTCACACTCTTGTTCTGTACTCTACGCTAGTAGACAAAATAAAGGGACTGGCTTGTAGCTTTCTGCTGTAGACTTTGACTTCTAGCAATAAAATTAGATTCCAAACAATCAACGTACTTTGAACCTTAGAAGCCATAAACTCCTAGAAGGTAAACGAATCTCAGTAAGAACCTCGATTCGACGGTTCTTACTTGGGAGCTCATTGGAAGCTCGCTTCCTCGATAACGGAAGCTCGTTTCTCCAGCGACGGGAGCGCATTTCTCCGACGAGAGCGCTTCCATAATATGACCACAATTTTAAACGATGATATAAATTTGGGAAGAAAGTTAGAAGATTTTTAATACGCTTATCAAAGTATCAAGAAACTAAAGATTATTTACCTTGACATCTATCATAAAAAATCAACATACGAATCCCCCGCTTCCGTCCCCTCTTCCGCTTCTGGCTTCTAAGCTTTGGACTCCAAGGATAATCCAAGCTAACACTTTGAAGTACTTAAGGGAGAGTTGGTCTATCTCATCCAAAATTAGATCCCGTAAAACCACAAATTCTTGAAGTTTAATCAATTTGAGAACATAAAAGGAAGTTGTTTTGACCTAGGTTTGTCAATTTGAAATGCATATCGTGTATCGACCGGCTTGATTATTGTCTCGTCTATTGTATCATAATATGTATCGTAAGGTACATTGTTCTGTAGTAAATTTTATACCAAATTAATACAACCCTACATATATAGATAAAAGTTCAAACATTAACAATAACAAGGAGCATTCTCAAACATTAAGTGACAATTTGATCTTAAAGTTGATTTTCAAGAGCGGAAAGTATTAGACATTACATTATGGTATTATTCAATGGCAAAGCATCACTAAGAACTTGATTCTTAACAATGAATGTGTTGGAGTTCAAATAATGTTTTGTTGCACATTGTAGTTTGTGAACAATATACAAGTTATAGAACCCTACAACATAGAATAGAAAAGTCCTCTACGAAAAATCCAAAACAACATAAAAAAGGTTCAGAAATTCTAAAAAAGGAAAAATATCAATATACAAATGTTCTTTTGTTGGAGAAAATTAGTTGGCTGTTCTTAAAATCTCCAGAAATGCAGATTCTAGATGGCATACCAAGGATGTTACTTGTAATAGTTGAATATTTTGGAAAATGATGAAAGACGCGGAAGGAAACACTCGTCCTAAGAGCTCATTTGGAAAATGAGATTATTGGGAAAAACATTCTCAAGGGTTTTAAAGATATGGATATATGGGTCATGCTTTAGAGTTGCGGCATCGAGTTACAAAATCATTAATTTCTGAAGTACTTAAATTTCAGGTTTAACATGTCGATATTCACATTAACCTGGTAATCCGTGTGATATGTATCATACCGTATGGTATAGAAAGTGTATTGTAGGATAAGTTGTCCCCCTAGTATTGTTCATCGTATCCATTATGGATTGTATATTACGGTATTGTAATGTGTCATGTACCGTATGATCTGACAACACAGTAACATAGCTTCTGACATTTTCTGTAACCTTGCAACCAAAATTCTTCTGACTGTTCTCCGTGGGGGATTAGAAGACCTCTCATCTCTCATGTATGTGTGTAGGGGCGAAGAATATATATATATATATATATATATATATATATATATATATATATATATATATATATATATAATAGACGTGTCCTGATAATGGAGAAATCGGAAGCAGCAGGCGATTTGGGCGATCGGGAGCGAGCGGCTAGGGTTCCTCCCCCGCGGCCGCCTGATCCCCTTGCCAGCTGGGGGAGGACGTCGAGGAAGAAGGGGGGGGGGGGGGGGGGAGCAAAGGCTGAGCGGCAGCGTCCCCCCACGCGGTGGTGGTGGAGGGGGGGGGGGGGGGGGGGGGGGAGCAAAGGTGGGGGGGTCGGGCGGACCCCTCGGATCGGCGGCGAGCGGCGGCGCCCCCCAGGCGGTGGGGGGGAGCAAAGGTAGGGGGGTCGGGCGGACCCCCCGGATCGACGTCGAGCGGCGGCGCCCTCCCAGGCGGTGGGGGAGGGGGGCAGGAACGAAGGCGGAGGGGTCGGGCGGCCCCCCTACGGCGGCGGCGGCGGCGGCGGGGGGGGGGGGGGGGGGAGGGGGGGGGGGGTCGATTTCGGTGTCGGAAGGGGATCAGATCCTGCGGGGTGGCTCCATCGCTCCTAACTTCGAATTCGAAGCAGAATCTGGATCTCAGGGGAGCCATATGGAGGGAGGAGGATGGACGACGGTTACGCGTCGTCGCGTGGCGAAGACCGGGATAAACGCAGGAGGACAGGGCCATGTTAGGGATCGACATCCTGCTGATAGACGACAGGACGGGTCAGGGGTGCGGCCATCGGCCCGTGGCCCTGTGGTGTCTGCTGGGAGGTCGGTGGGCTGGCGGCCAAAGGCGACCGCGGCGGATAAGGGGAAGAGTAAGGTGGTGGATCTCGACGATCAGGGGTCTGGGTCTCACCTCCCTGAGAAGCTCCCCAGGCCACATGGGGCGACTACACGGTCGGCTGGAAGGTCCTGGACAGATATATGCAAACCTGTGGGACCAAAAAATCCCACATCGATGGAGTACGTGCCGCCGATCAAGGCAGGAAGGGATTTCCGGGTCTCGTTCCCTGCGGAGGAGATGGAGAAGGTGACAGCATACTGGAAAAATACTCTGGTTTTGTACGTCCTAGGCAACAAGCCGTTCTACGGACAGATCCGGGGTTATGCAGCCCGTGTATGACTGCCTAAGGGGAGTATGGAGTTCTTTGCTCGCGAGAACGGCTTCTACTATGTGAAGTTTGGTCTTGCGGAGGATGTCGCACGGATCCTCCAAGGCGGCCCCTGGACGTTCGACGGCAGGCTTATCATTCTGAAGGAATGGACCCCGAAACTTAGATGTTAGAGGAAAGTTCTGAATGTCATCCCTGTATGGATTCGCTTCCCTGAGTTCCCTGTCCGGTTCTGGAGTATCCCATTGTTGATGCGTCTGGCGAGCTTAGTGGGCACCCCGATCAAGGCGGATGAAGCTACTGCCTTTCGGTCGAGGTTGATATACGCCAGAATTTTTGTGGAGATTCGGGCTGGGGGGGAGTTACCGAAGATGGTAGAATATGAGATTCCTTCTGGAGAGGTGCTAACCCAGAGGGTGGAATACGAATGGATTCCACCTTCCTGTTCATGCAGTACCTGTTTTGGGCATCTGGCCAGTGCTTGTTCGGCGGTAGGCCCTCAGATGGAGCCTACTATTCTCCTTAGTAAGGCCCCTGACTCTTCCTGTGACATGGATTCCAGAGATGACAGTAGAGAGGTCTTGGTGGGAGGGGTTACCCATCCAGTGAGTGAGGGTGGGATGAGCCTCATTGTCTCTACCCAGCTCGCTCCCACGAGCGGGGCGTTGACCACTTGTCCGGGGCAGGGCAGTATGATTACCAGAGGCATGGTGGCGTCAGGGATCGTGGCGCGAGGGGATGGCGGATCGGCAGAGAGGTAGGTTTCCTGTAGGAAGCGACGTGCGGTCGGTCCGCTG
The DNA here is from genome assembly GCA_029216955.1 of Iris pallida. Classification (NCBI taxonomy): domain Eukaryota; kingdom Viridiplantae; phylum Streptophyta; class Magnoliopsida; order Asparagales; family Iridaceae; genus Iris; species Iris pallida. The sequence continues at coordinate 1,273,100 of JANAVB010025797.1, forward strand.
AGTGACGGCCCCTCCAGGGATGGGAGGCATCCTACTGACAAAGAGGAGGTGGTGACAACCCTGTCTAGGCGTTGGTGCTCTCTCAGGTCGCTCCCCAGCAGGCCATTCCGACTGGGATGGAGGAGGATCTATTAGCGTCGGATGTGGCACATTCCCCAGGTGCCGATCCGGATGTTTCCCAGGGGACCCATCCTCTCATTAATTAATGGCTATCATCGCCTGGAATGTGAGGGGGACGTGTTCGCTAGGGAGGTGGAGAGAGATTTGTGGGGTTCTCCACAGAGAGAAATGCGACATTTTCGTTATATTAGAATCTAAGATCAAAGGGGAAAAGACTCTTGCTCGGCGGACCCCTTCTCATTGGGCCCAACTGCACAACCTGGCTCTGTGTGATATGGTCAGGATTTGGGTTCGATGGAACTCGACGAGCTGGAATGGTGACTTGATCTTCTTGACGGAGCAGTTGATTGCTCTCTCTTTTTCAAATAAGGGTGGTTTTCGGTTCTTGCTGGGGACGGTTTACGGGCACAATGACAGAAGGAGACGGGAGTCCCTGTGGAGCTACATCTCCCTAGTTGCCGCTGTTGCAGATTCGTCGTCTCTTCCTCTTCTTCTGATCGGGGACTTCAATGCCCTTCTGCACCGAGGGAAGAAGGTGGGCGGTCGCCCAGTTCCAGACTCTATCCTATATGATTTCGAGAGATGCCTCCTCCAGGCGGGGCTCCAGGGATTGTCGCACTCAGGCTTCATCTGGAGCATAACAAAGCAATCTTGAACAGGGTTACTTGCCAGCTTGATCAAGCCCTGTGCAATGGAAAATGGTTCCGTCATTTCCCCAATTCTTCGGCTGAGGGCCTGGCCGCTGGGACGAGCGATCACTCCTCCATCAGGGTCGACTTCACTTCTCGGTCTCCTGGGAAGTCTCGTCCGTTCAGGTACAACAAAAGTTGGTCTCTCGGAGGAGGCTGTCTCGGAGGAGCTTACTAGCTGTCAAGAGGGGACGGCCCAGTTTCGCTTGGTTCGTCGTCTCAAGGTCACGAAGAAGGCTCTTCGGAGTTGGGTAAAGGGGTTGCCCAAGTCTACATTAGAAGATAAGAAGGTGGAGTTGCGGGCTATACAGCAGGACATGCAATCTGACATGCTTAATGGTGACCTGACGGCTAGAGAGAAGGTGCTGATCGAAGAAGTTAACATCTTGCGGCTGCAGAAGGAGATTAGCACGGCTCAGCATGACAAATGCTCCTGGCTCAAGGACGGCGACCGTTGCTCCAAGTTCTTCTATGATGTCATCCGGACCAGACAGCATAGGAATCACATATCCCAGCTGCTGGATGTGGATGGCAATCTTGTGGGGGAGCCGGTCGAGATCCAGGACAAGGCTGTCAGGTACTACTCTGAGTTATATTTTCAGACTGACTACCTATCTGTGTTCCCAGAGATTGTTACGAAGAGATTGGTGACTCCGTATGGGAATAGCATTCTTCTTGCCCATGTTACTTTGGAGGAGGTGGAAGCTATTGTCAAGCTGGCGGATCCCAACAAGGCACCCGGACCAGATGGTTTTAGCAGTGGGTTCTACAAACGTCACTGGGACACTCTGAAGTATCAAGTCTTGGAGGTGGTGCAGGAATTCTTCACTAAAGAAAGTTGCTGAAAGAGCTGAACCACACTTTCCTGACCTTGGTCCAAAGAAGGAGGGAGCGACAGCACTGGCGGATTTCAGACCTATTGCGTGTTGTAATTATCTTTATGAGATAATTACGCACCTTATGTGCCGGCGGATGAAGAGGATCATGCAGGACTTGGTATCTCCGAACCAGGTTGCGTTCATCAAGGGGAGGTCGATTGCTGAGCACAGCCTCCTGGCTCATGAGATGGTGAGGGGCTTTAGCAAACCTGGAGGGAAGAAGGCATGTGTGAAATTGGACCTGAGGAAGGCAAATGACATGGTCAATCAGAACTTCTTCTGTCATCTGATGACCATCATGAATTTCGAGGACCACTGGGTTGCATTGATTCGGGAGTGCATTACATCACCCACTTTCTCTGTCCTCATCCAGGGTATTCCTTATGGGTTCTTTCAAAGCAATCGAGGGCTTAGGCAAGGTGACCCCCTGTCCCTTACCTGTTCACGCTTGTTATGGAATACTTCACATGTTTGATGGACCTGGCAATGCACCGTGGGAGGCTGGTCCCATTGTTTTAGAGGGTGGACCCCGCAGTTACCCACCTTATATATGCAGATGATCTCTTTGTGTTCATCCAGCCGTCGATGGAGGGTATGCAGACGCTTGCGGAGATTATGGGAGAGCTGAATTCCCTCTCGGGCCTTCAGATGAACAGAGAAAAGAGCAGGGTGTACTTCAGCTCCCTATGTCCCCAGAAGGAGGAGCGGACCGATGTGTTGGGTATTGAGAGGGGTATTGAGAGGAGTGATCTTCCGGTGCGCTATTTAGGAGTGCCTCTCACAGTTAACTATGCGCGAGATCGAGACTGTCATAGTCTGGTGGAGTACGTCCAGAGGAGAGTGGAAGGTTGGCAAGCCGCCGGATTATCATTTGGAGGACGCATCGAGCTGGTCAGATCGGTGATTTCGGCTGTGGCTCATTTCTGGCTGCAATCCATCCTCCTTCTTGTTGCCACTGTTAGGAAAGTGGAGCGGATCTGTGCAGATTTCATTTGGAGGAGGCGTATGCATGTGATCTCCTAGGAGCAGCTCTGTCGACCCAGGAATGAGGAAGGAGTGGGACTCAGGCCGTTGCTAAGATTAGGGAGGCCTCCGCGCTTAAGCTGGCATGGAGATTCATCAACGGAGGGTCTCTATGGGCTGACTGGATGCACAGCAGATACGTGAAGCAGAACAACTTTTGGACGTGTGCTACTGACAACAATCACTCCGTCACGTTCAAGGCTGTCTTGAGACACAGGGGGGTTCTCAAATCTGTAATCCGGAAGGTCATGAAGGATGGGTCTAGAACGGACCTCTAGCGGGATCCTTGGATAGATCGGCGCTCGCTATTGGACATCAGGGGAGCCCCGACACATCAGGAGGACAGGCGTGGTCTGGCGTGTAGTCGTATCATTCGCGACGGAAAGTGAAGGACGGAGTCTTATCGGTTTACCAAGGAGCTGGGTGGGATCATTAGTACTATTGCCATTGATCCGGACTTGCCTGCGAATCGGTGGATTTGGGAACCGCCAGGTGCAACCCCGGGAACTGGAAAGTTCCAATTCCGGAGCTGCTACAACCTCATCCAACGCACTTCTCCTCAGAGTTCTGACTACGAGTTTGTATGGTGCAAGGATCTGGCCAGGAAGATGCAGCTTTGTGTCTACAAGCTTCTTCTGGGCCATCTTTTGACTAGGGATCGTCTGAGTTCGTTTGGAGTGCCCGTTCCATATCCCAAGTGTGTGCTTTGTAGTCTGGAGAATGAATCCATAGGGCACATTTTCTTCGAGTGTGCCCTGGCATGGCAGATCTGGTCTGAGCAGAGTAGAGTGTTGGGAGGGTGCGACTCCGGGAAGGGAATTGGGAACATCACTGTGCTCCGGGATAGCAGGGGTCGAGGGCATGACTGGTTCCGGACCGCCAGAGTTCGACTGGCGGCCTCAGTTTGGCATATATGGCGGGAACGAAACCGTTGGATATTTGAGGGGCTGGTCACCCCTCCGGTGGGCATTCTCCATAACATAAAATTTGATGTAAATGCTATGGGAAATTGATGAGTGGGAGTCCCATTTTGATTGTATGTTGTAAGATTACTGCATTGCTTTTGGAATAAAATTTACCCTTTTTCCAATATATATATATATATATATATATATATATATATATATAATCGGACTGCCAGAGTCCGACTGGTTGCCGCTGTTTGGCATGTATGGAGGGAACCAAATCGTCGTATCTTTGAGGGGTTAATCACCCCTCCTGTAGCCATCCTCCATAACATTGAATTCGATGTACATGTTATGGAGAACTGAAATGTGGGAGTCCCACCATGATTGTATGCTGTAAGATTATTGCGTTGCTTTTGGAATAAAATTTACCCTTTTTCTATATATATATATATAGGGGGCGAAGATATGAAAATAACCAAAAACTGAGACAAGATATTCTTTTCAAGTGCCTTATAAATAAGAAAACATGTTATTGACTTCTAGATACTTTTCAAACATGAGCTGGTAAGAGGAGGAGGGGGGGGAGCAAATCAATAGACATTTTGAATTAGCTAGTATCCCAAGAAAAGAAATTATTCTATAGAAAACTTGAGATATTATACCACAATACGCAAAGCATAAGGATCATCATCCCTGTCAATAAGAGCTAGAAGTAGAATATCTAACGGAAGAAGCTCATGTGTCCAAATGAAAAAGACAAGGTTTGCAATTGCTTTGGATAGGAGATCCTGAAACATTCAAATACAGGAAGATCAGCTTTACTAGAAGTGTACAAAGTCTACATGAAGTGCAAAAATACATCACAAGGTACAGGATACAGAGAACACCACCTGTGCACTATGTCCATGCTGCAGTTCAACCTGAATTTGGTGAAGAAGGACGTCCACCATGGTGTATAGGTTAGATGTCACTTCTTCAGGTGAAAGTTCCCTTAGGACCCTTCCCTAGTTAAAATAAATTAATTAAAATTTCTCAAAGCTTTAGCATAGGGTTTAACCAAGGTAATAAAAGAGGAAGAAAAATCAGGCCATACAAGATTTGTGCTATTGATACTCTCAGGATGTCCATTCATAAGCATCCAAGCACCAGCACAAAGATATTGTCGATGCTGCGGGAAGCTATGACTGAGGTATGTCGTGACATAAGTTGGGTCAGCTGATGGTGAAAGTAGTTGCGTACATTGATTAATTACTGTAGTTTCTGCCTGATTCACAAAGAAGCACATCAACAAATGACCTATGACAACATAAGGCTAGGGCAGAAAGCACAAATCTGATATTCATAGTAACAATGACAAATTAGACAGTAACAGCAGTGACCATAAGAGGATGCATTGAAGAGCGCAAATTCTCATAAACTAGCAACGACTATCTTCTGGAAAGAATCATAAACAAGAATTAATCATATAGACATCAGACTTTCCAATTATTAGTCCTCTCTATACTGCGATGTGTTTTAGTCCCTGCAACTGCACCAGAATTCCAGAGTTGTGGTAAGGGTAGAGGGTAAAATATGTATATTATTTCAACACGACCACGCAACTCGAATGTCCATTTTATGGGCTGAGAGCTGGATCACGAAGCAATAGTTTTTTCCTTAATTCGCTTAAAAAGTTAACTAGAGAAACATGAATCTGGTTGCTCTGAATCATGTTAAAGCCCGTGAATCGCACAAGAACTTCAGAGCTGCAGGAGGTTAGAGGATTATATATTTATATTATTCCAAAAGAACGAAAATAAATTCCCTCGGGCATTAGATCAGTTAGTAGACATGTTTGTTACCATAATATTTGAGACATGAACAAGTTTAGAGGGAAGTTATCCATCATATTTCACATTTTTAATTGTGAAATTTATGATATTATTTGCATCCATACAACAACAAGAACAAAGCCTTTATCGCAAACTTTTGGTCAGCTATTTGAATCATTTTCTTCCATCCAACTCTGTTAAGGATCATGTCCTCTGTAACACTATCAAAAAGTATATCCGTTATTAAAAAAATCAATACATGATCGTTTAGGCCTACATCTAGTTCTAGCATCTTTTTTAACTACTAGCTTATCGCTCCTCCTCACTAGGAACATCTACTGGTCTACGTTGCATATGTCCAAACCACATAAGATGATTTTCTCTCATATTGCCCCAATTGATGCACCTCTAACTTTCCTCGATATTCATTTCTTATTCTATCTTTCAATTTATTGCCACTTATCCTATCTTAGCATTCTCATTTTTGTTACACTAATTTTATGGGTTTGTTTCTTAATCGCCAAACACTATGATCCAAAAGAGTATGATGGTCTTATTACTAAATTTGCATCAACATATACTTCAGTTATTGTAATTGATGTGCCGGCCCTAAACACAAAAAAAGGAATGGCATCTGGAGTCGATGTTGCAACTTGATATTAATCTCAATTAAAGGAACATGTGATGGATTGATGTTTTCAAAATCATTCTTTTACATGGCCTTTTTTAGAAAATGTGATAATTTTTCCAATTAGATTCAAACAACACATGAAATTATTGCACTCCAATGGTGAAACTGCTCCAGAGTGAGAGTCCAGGTCTGCATTCGGTTGCTTTTATGGTTACAAGGTTGACTACGAGACCCAAGAATGTTAAGCTAGTATCAAGTCATTACGAGACTTTTTTGCTGTTCTAAAATTTTATCGATCACTTTTGTGACTCCATAATCAGAAATAAGCAAATTGATTCCACTGTTCCTTCATAATTTTATTAAAGTTGGTCGGTTCATGTATTTACACCTAAGCAGTCTAAGACTTGACCAACAATTTATTGTATCACGTAAAGCACCAAGGGGACACCCAGAGTTAAATGTGCAGAAATTATAAGTTGATTACAATGGAATTTCACATCGCTTTCTTTCTTCATTTATACTTACAGAACTTCATGTATATTTCAGTTTTCCAAATACAAGAACATCATCATTCTCATCATACAAGCCCTTATCCCACGATCCCATCAGAATGGTATCAGCTATGGAGCTTAATAAAGTCGAAGACGATTGACATGGTCATTATGACCAGCTATCAAACTGACTATTGAATTCATAAATGATAGAGCAGGAACCAGTCGCCTGGTACTGGACTCTATACAGTCAACTGCAGTATCAGTCCAAAACAGTTAGTAACAGATGGTACAGCTGTATACCAGTCACATAAACAGATTAGTGTACAGTCTCGACTGGTCTAACAAATCAAGATTCGGTTACTTGAGTCAACCCACATATTGTAGGCTAGTTTCTTTTTCCTTTTGAGTTTAGTCCTAGGGTTTTGGGGTACTTGCTCATTAATTTTGTACTCAATTAATATAAATAGTATTAATCTCCCCAATGGGGAGTATGACTGGTATTCCCAAATTTGGTCTAGCACCTTTCTTCTGCAACTTCTTTCATCTCATGCCTACGGTCATCTGAACTTCTACACTGACTTCCATTCTCCATGACGTGCCAAATTCCTATCCCAAGGTAACTATAACCAAGAAATGATGATCTCACAAAACCTAGAAGGCTAGTTGGTGGATAAGTAGACCTGACTTTTTCATCATGCAGTTTAAGCTCACATGACCAAGGAGCACATTCAAATCCCCCCTAGATAACTAGACTAGGAAGCCAGGTTGCAGTATCCGCCGATACGTGCCGATACCGATACATATCGGCCATGCCAATCGGTTTTGGCATGCCCTGACCTGATAGTCACCCCCACTGATATTGGTCCATACTAACCGGTGCCAACATTAGAGCCTCTTTCATGGTCAAATCAGTAAAAATCAAAAGAAAAGAGAGAGATGGGAAAAAAAAAACAGTGTTGTCACAATGATTTGGTTGTGTTGAAGACCGACATACTATAGTGTGTCCACAATACTCGTTATGATATGTCATAACCATTAGCATTTGATGAAGTTGTATATCTATAGATTCACAATATTAACCAATCTTAACTTCTTAAGATTATTCCATTCATAAATATTGTATTTGCCTAAACGCAAGTAAATAAAGTAGGAAAGTCTGGATGAAACTGCATTCACCTCCATGGCACAAAGTAAGCCAAAGAGCGAAGAGGAACAACAGTATTCCAAATATTTCAAATGACAACATAGAAAAAAGACGTTTCCATCATCACATGCATTCATGAACCCTTAAGAAAGCAAGATCTATTTTAAGAAGTTGCTCATGAGACATTGTCAAGATTTAATAACTCTAATTAGCATAGTGAGAAACATCATCAACTAACTATTGATAAAATCTGAATGCCAAAAGAATAGTATAAAATAGGTTCAAGGTGGAAGAAAGCATCTATGAAAATAATGATTAGAATTGGTACTTGTGATATTGCAGTTATTCGTCAATTATTACTACCATAAAAATATATACTAGTTCAAGGAAAAATAAAGAATAATATGAGAACAAAAATTACAATTGGTATTAATAATTTAATACTATTACTACAATTATTCCTATTACTATTATTAATAGTCTTAACTGTATGTATACCGCATTTAGCAAGCCAAAGAAATTTTCCTAGTGAATATAATATAGTACATAGGCGAATTAGGATTATTAGTATTATGTATTATCACATATACATCAAATTAGGTGATAGCACCCAAGGATTAACATTCACAAAAGTTCCTCGATATCAATAAAATAACAATGAGATACAAGTATAAATCCTTGTTTAACTTGTAAAACTAACTGGTACATCTCTTGGACGTACCATGAGAATGAACAAAGAGCTAGAAATATAACAGACCTGTTGCCATGCTTGGATAGCCTGTCCCCTCTTATCCATTCTCCCGATCAAGGAATCCCGAATAAGGGGAGGGAAGTATCTTAAGGTCTTCTCCGACCACGTATGCTGACTAGTTGCCATTATTTGCTCTAGCAAAGGCTGAAGGTAAAGCATGTGTTCGACTTCAGCTAGGCCACGTGTTTTAATGGTGATCGCAAGGTTAACTATTGTTATTCTATTCAGTGTTTCAGTAAACTCGGTAGGGCCCTGAAAAGTGTTCAAGAGAAATAATCGATAAACTTGAACTTAGAGCCAACTGACACAAATTCCTCAAACTATACCCAACCTTTAGTTCCTTCTTAACTAGAAAAAAGTCCCTCAATGAAAGAATTAAATTCATGCACAAATTCTCAGCCAATCTAAAAAGTCGGTGTTCTCCACGTTTGCCCTTCATGGCAGAAATTATCTTTGCAACATCGTACATCAGTGGTTTATTTTTTGCATGGTACCTGCAAAGTAAAGCATACACAATTAACACAAGCAGAGATAAGACAATAGAATACCCATGAAAGAAAATGAGTCAAGAGCATATGAACTTGAAACTAATAATAGAGCACACTGATAGGGAATTAGTAGAATTGCATAAAGAAAGATGTCAGTGCTGTGCAAGTGGTTTTGTTAAATAAGTATAAAAGGAGGGGTGTATTTTTAATTTTTTTTAAAAATAACACCTTTTTATGTAAAATATCTAATAAAATTATCTTCTTCCTTTCTTCCGACAACACCTAAATTCTGATATAGTATCAGATCGACAGTCCTCAGCGCTGATGACTCTGCCCGAACAATCTACATCATCCGTTAGCGACTGTGCCGACCCAGATCTCCAGGTCCGATTTTGACCAACTCCATATATTGATACCAAGACCTAATTCTCACCTTTGTTCTTCACTTTCTCTAATCTTCACCTGCCACAATCTCCAGCAGTGATCTCAATAGTCCCCGGGTGACAGCCCCAATAGCACAATAACCGTTTATTGCCGAAATCATCATTCCTGTTGTCGTATATTCCGGCCATGTCCGATCCTCTCATCTCCAGCCTCAAACGACAACAGTATCATCATCCCCCAAATCCAGTTGCCGCTTACAACTTCAACTTGGATCATTATTAGTGTCTACTCCAAATCCAGCATACCACTGACCTCAACCTTGATTGCCACCATTGAATACCTCTTCCCCGATTCCAAGTGTTCTTGCCTTTCCAACTTTTATCCATAGTTCGCAGTATCGGCCGATGGTCGATACCGATACGGTTTGGCATGTCCCGATCCGATACCAACCGCTATCCGAAACCGACCGATATCCGAAACCGATACCGACATTGGAGGTCTTTTTTCCGGTCAATTCAGCAAAAAAAAATTGAACGAAAAAGACCAATCAGCAAGGGTGTAAAAGCATAGAAGGTTATAAAAGAATGTAAAAGAAGAAAACTTATCTATCGTATGTAAATCAATCAGTAAGGGTGACTACTATTTCATTCAATTTCAAAACTACTAAGAAACAACACTGAAAATATTAAAATTATGCGTAAATGTATAAAATATATTTTCTAAAATATTAATAATTAATAATTATTTGCTTTCCGATACCAAAAATATCCGATACTCTGATTCGAAACCTCCGATACTGCTGATACCGACGATCCCGATACTCATAGGAATGGTCCAATACCGATTCCGATTCTGAAACCGATACTTCGAACCTTAATTATCATCCCCACTTCAGAGTTTGAAGAAACTAGTTTATCTCTACGTCAATTATCTAATTTAAATTGTCTACCGATACTTCGAACCTTTATTATCATCCCCACTTCAGAGTTTGAAGAAACTAGTTTATCTCTAAGTCAATCATCTAATTTAAATTGTGACGGCAAGCATCGGTGTCTCAGTCTCAACTCTCTCTTACCCATTAAGAACAAATAATAGAGTGGAGAAGACTTTTGATCTTCCATCATCATCCAACTTTCTCCTACCAAAATGGCCTCGGCTATGGAGCAGAAGAAAGTTATGTAAAAGAATTTATAAAGTGTTTTATGACCGGCATAACATCAACCCTCAATGTTGGCGCCAAATTCCTCACCAATGTAGATATGAGTATGAGAAATCCATGTCATAAAAAATTCCGATTCCGATATTGCAAACCTTGGTAAAAAGACGAAAAAATTCCTATATTTGTGCAGTTGTGTAATACGATTTAGTGCGAATAGGCATGATATATTACCTGTATATAGGAAGCAATCTGTAGTTCAATATTTCTAAGAGCAATAAAGAGACACCAGACTTGCTTAAGACAGCTGGGGCACGTTGGGTCAATGTCTGCAATACATCAATTCATTTATAAGATGAAGAAAGTTGAATGGAGCTGTGAAGGGATATCAAATAAAATTTAACATAGTAACATGAGAACCAATTACTCAACTAATTAGTGAATGTTGATTTGAGAGACCAGTTGAATAAATAAACAAATTACCGATATTGCATGAGAAATTATCAGGAAAACCTATCAGAGCATAATGAAACTTCAATATACCAATGTGGATTGTGGATACTTCAAAGAATCCAAAAACATAATGAGAAGACGATAAGGCATGACTTGGAAGGAGACAATTGAATCGTCTAAAGTCAAAACAACTTGTCAAGCTCCTCGAGCTTCAGGTTCTCGGTATACAGCCAATGCGAATTAGGGTCATCGCCATCAGTTGTGTACTTACTATACATTGTTTGCTAATGTTTCGTTACGAAGTTCTCCACATGCAATAGCAACGGAAGTGTCATAACCTAAATTTTCATTTTATTTTAGGTATTTTAATTATTTTCAACCATTCAAAAATTATTTTCCTATAATTATTTCTCAAAAAAAAAATCTAGTGTAAATTAATAAGTCAAATTTTCTTTCAAAATGTCCCTCATGCAAAATTTATTTTTGCATTTTTTTTCATAGAAGGGTATGTGGCACCCATGCATGATGGGAAGGCCATGTGGCTAAACCCCCCCCCCCCCCCCCCCCCTTTCATGACTAAGCCCAAAGGGCAATTTAGTCATTCTTCATTCCATCCCTTCATTTTATTCAAGGGAGTAATGGAGAGAAAACCCATTCTTTCCCTTCTTCAAGTCCAGGTAATCTCTCATCTCCCTCTCTTTCTATTCTTCTTATTCTTCTTATTCTTCCATTCTTTTTCCTTCTTCTTTTTTCCCTTTTATTGCTAATGTTGCGGCTGCTGCTTATGCCGCTATTACTGCTGCTGCGTTTGCTGCTTATGCCGCGGCTGCTGCGTTTGCAGCCTATGCCGCGGCTGCTGCGCGGTTGCTGCGCCGCCGCCGCCGCCGCCGCCCGGCCGGTCGACCGCACACTCCCCTCCTTCATCTTCTTATTCTTCTTCCTCTTCCTTTCTTCCAATTCCTTTCCCCTTTTCTTTTCAATTTCTTGCTAAATATTTCTAGGTTTTGTAATTTTAACCCAATTTCATTCTTGTGCCCTAGGATTCTGATTTTGGGTTTTAAAGGAACTTTCCTCTAGGAAGCACTCTAAGAACTCAAGGCAAGTCCTCTTTCCTCTTACCTCTTTTCCCTTGAGAAATTTTTCCAAATTGATTTTTCCAAATTTTCTTGAATAAATATGGATTATATATATTCTGAAAATTATAGAATTCATGACAAAAATTTATTTTGAAAGATTGTAGCATGAATTAGGAAAGAATATATAACAATGGACACAACACCATGGATGAATATACATTTTGGACACAATATTGGGATACAATATGGACACAACATCATTTAAAATTTGGACATAAATTGTAGGACACAAATAATAAATGGACACTTTGCTTATATTATATATGTATACGTGTGAGTGTATGTGAAGATACATGAAACATAGGATACGTAGGAGTGAACCTAGTGGTTGATGCATATAGAAATATATATATATGTCCATACTAATTGTATCGAATTTATATTCTGATTTGTATGTCACTAACCATTTTCTTTTACTAGTTGCACAAAAAAAAATTATCCTTTAATTCAAATTGTATGTTACATATCTTTAGCTTGTCAACTCCTAGTTTTATTATTATAATATAAAGCCTTGACATCATTTATACATATACTTGAAGTACCTAGTCCAATTTTAAACAAGTTATTTAAGTACCTAGTAATTACAAGTATTTTTCTTAACATGTTCAATTCTGTCCAAATTTCTTTTTACTAATATTTGAGACATTTCCATCCCTACCTTGTTAAAACTAGTGTATTTTGGACACCGGATATATATATATATATATATATATATATATATATATATATATATATATATATAAAATATATATAATATATATATATATATATATATATAAGACATTAATATCGAGTTTAGGATTTACCATAGACTTTAAAACTCTTGGTAACCTTGTTATGATCAAATACTTGTTCACGAATCACAACAATTTGGTAATTGATCAAATATATATATAGGCCCTTATTCTTTATTTTGATTAGTATGTATATATGAGTCTTTAAAGGTCCTTACTCGATAATTTGGTTCACGTTCCATTAAATTCAGCATTTCAAATGAAATTTACACGTACAAACATGTGTTTGTAATAATTCTTAAGTCTCTAGATAGTTTTATGTTAGTTATAAGTTTATGTATAAGATTTTGGGCATTTTTACTCTCTACATATCGGATTTCGTCTCCTTCAAATAGTGTTTTAACAAACATTCCATTTCTTGAGAATATGTTTCCCTAATGACTAATGATTATCCTTGACTTGTGTTATTAGCAAATCACAAGTAGCTAGCAAACCTTGCCAAGTCTTGGGTAAGAAACTTTTAATTTATATATATGATCATATACATATATGCGTGTGTCCCGGTGTTGAGGGTTGCTCCACCGAAGGGGTCGGCGTACCCGTTTATATTTGCATGTTGCCGGTGTTGAGGGTTGCTCCACCGAAGGGGTCGGCGTGCCCGTTTATTATTTCCTTGTATTTATATGTTCTGGAATATTTCCGGGTCAGTAAATACAAAGGAGACTCTGCCGAAATTTTTGAGAATTTCCAGAGTTAGTCTATTTTCCGACAATTCGGTCTTCTTGGAAATTTTTTACTCAAGTTCTAGACCATTTGAACCATCCATCTCCGACCTATAATATCGGAGGGATTCTTGGAATCATGTCCATTTGGACATCTTGGAATTTTACCTTGGTTCCAATATTTCTCGGACTACTTTAGTTTCGGAAAAGACGAAACTAATAATTGAAAGCGACTCGACTTCTAGGACTCCCGTTTGGGAGATAGTTTCTCTGAAGTCTAAATGTTTAGAATACGTTGCATGGAATTTTTGGAAGAGAAACCGTTGGATCACACCCGGCTGACTTCTTAGCAATATAATTTTTCATTTTCGTACTGGTCAGTCCCTGATACGGTGTTCGTGCGGCCGTGCGAATATCCGGGGTGAGGCTTAGCTCACTTTCTTGATCGCAATTGGACATCCAGGCCCTGAGTTTCAGCTCAGCTATCCATTTGCACATTACCCTGAGTTTTCAGCTCAGAACACTTATTAATTCATTAGATATCCAGGCCCTGAGTTCAGCTCAGCTCTCTAATGAATGGGTTCGATATTCTTGGAAAAGTCCAAGTCATACGAACTTCTTGATTATAACACATGATGCGATGACTCGACCCAGATGATTCAGAAACCACTCATGATGTTATCTTGCTTGTAATCACATCAATATGTGATAGTACAGACGGCTGGAGAATCTAAGCACCAACCCGTTTTGTACGAGCCTGATCCCGGACAAATGGGGTTATTGTTGAGATGCTAGACGAGTGTGTGATCCAGAAAGTTTCTCTAAATTGCATTTAGGTCTAGAAAGATCTTGTCGTGTCCTTGTGACATTAATTGAGAATCACTTACTTTTGACTAATATCAAGGTATGAGTTAATTGCTCTAGATACTAAATCTTGTTCACTTGTCTTATTATTACGTATTCATACTTCTCCTTTGACTGAGGGCTTGCTCGTCGTATTGACGACCTAGTTTTGTTCACTAGGGACTGAAGAAGATCAAGATGTGGATCAGACGTACACTGAGAATGATCTCTATGAATGATGTGGAACGGATGGAATGTAACTTCATTTTGAGAACATCTTCACTTATGTAAATTATGTGTTTGAAGACAATGAATCAATTATGTGTTGAAGACAATGAATCAATTTTGTATAATATGTGTTTTGGTGAATTCTAGACCAAGTATGTAATATTTCTGGATAAATGAATGTTATGTCATTTGTTGAATTATGTGATTATGCCTTATATCTATGCCTATTCCGGACCTTACAGGCGACAATCGCAGGGTACAATTCGGTACTCATTGTACAGTTGCGTAGCCTGGGAAGAAGTATCACGTGCCTCGTGTCATCCTGGGAACCGGGGCGTGACACGTCTCTTTTGGTTGGTGGCCCATGCAGGTCTAGTCTTTAAGGACAGTGTATAGGTTAAGGAGAATGTATAGGTAGATAATAGATATTCTAAGGACTCACTTGAAATACCCCAGGACAGAAATGTTTAAATTGAAAATTGAATTCCTAAATTAAAGAATCGAGGATTATGCAAAGATTTGGGATATGAATCTTGATTAAACTTTATTTAAACATTTGATGATGCATTGTTTTTTGTCATAGATTTCTAATTCGAGGATTTTTAGGTATAGGTCATGGCTCGATTTATGCCGAGCATCTTTTGGGACGGGAGTGACAGAACTTTCTACGGTTACGAGCAGTTCGCCCGGAAGGCCTGGCTAGTGGTAGACGATGCAGAACTCCCAGTATTCGGAGTTTACTTCCATCGCCTGCGTCCCAAGATTCGGGACATTGAAGATGGAGCAGAAGTTTATTATGAGAAGGAACTACGTTTGATATTCTTCCTTGCGAAGGACGGTCCCTCTCCCTTTACTTATGGATATGATGGGACCATCAGCGAGTGGAAAAAGATCAACCCCTACGATAAGATTTTGGAGATCACTTACCTGAAGCTGACTAGGGGTTAGTCAGGATAACTGGGAAATGGGATAGCTTTTTGTCTGCTGTACAACATTTTGACGGATCAGCAGATATATGTATATGTATGTGTAGAAAGATATGTTGTGGAGGTGTAGAGGGAGAATTTTTTTGTCTGTTGTATTATATTTTGGAAATTACAACAGATGTATATAGTTTTGCATAGGGTTAGAGTATAGAAGTCGTAAGGACTTCCTTGTGAAGCATATTGTAATCATGTTTTGTGCAATGAATGAAATATGCTTCTTTTGGCTTTAACTATCTTAATTGTGATTGGCTTTTTATCTCCTTTAGCAATCAAGTTCTTTAAGATTCTCCTTTAAATTTTCATTAAGAATTTTCCATCCTTAACATTTAGGAAATGTCTTCTTCACAAAATCCCGACACATTGCAAACGGAAACCACCGAAATGCGTCCGACTGACGCAATGGAAAGTTTTCAGAAAATCTTGGCAGCCAACACCCAACAAATCCAACTTTCCCAAGCTGTGTCTGCAAAGCTACTGGAAAGATTGGATGTCGCAGCTGCTCCTAAAGCTGGGATCCTTTCGAATTTCAGGACGATTAAGCCCCCAGAGTTCAAGGGGATTGAAACTCCTTTGGAAGCAGCACAGTGGATTAGGACCACAGAAGGGTTGCTGAAGGGCTCGAAGATCGCGCCAAATGACATAGTGTCTCTTGTAAGGATTCAACTAAAGGACATTGCCGATATCTGGTGGAGCTCCTTACACCCGGAAGAATCAGATGAGATTGTATCATGGGAGAAATCTAAGGAAGAATTTGAAGAGAGATTCTTTTCCCCAAGTGCCAAGTTGGAGCTGGAAAGGAGATTCCTACATTTGAAGCAGAATAAGACATCTGTCGATGTATACTCGGCGGAATTCACAAGACTAAGCCGGTATGCTTCAAGCATGGTGACTATGGAGAAGGCAAAGGTGGTCCGATTCATGGAAGGGCTGGACGATAAGTTGAAGATGAAGGTTTCCCCCTACAAATGTCAAACTTACGCAGAAGTGGTCGAAGCTGCAAGAGACCAAGAAAGGATGCAAAATGATAAGAACAACTCGAAGGCTGCAGGACAAAAGCGGAGTCTGGAGACCAGCTCACCTCAAGGAAGGACTTCGGGACAAGGACAACAAAAGCGTGCTCAACATGAGCAGAATAGAGTCACGCTAAGCTGTTCATACTGCGGGAAGTCCGGGCATACAAAGAATAACTACAGAAGACTTCAAGGGAAGTGCCTGAAGTGTGAATCCTCCAACCACCGGTTGAACCAATGTCCCCAGAACAATAGAAGATCTGTAGCACAGAATAATACACAGGGACCAAGAGCTGCAAACCAGGGATTTCAACAAAGGCCTTTCTTTCAAAGCAATGAGCCCAGGTTTAATGCTGCTGCAGCACCACAAGCACAAGGTCATGCCCCTACAGGATATCAGCAGAGACCGGCATTGGTACCACAGGCGCATCAATTCCATCAAGCTCAAAAGGCTAATCAGAATCACAACAACAGAAAGAAGAAGAATCACGGTCAAGCCTTTATGATGGATAGCAATGAAGCTGAAATTGCGGGAGACATGGTGACAGGTACTATACTCGCTTCTTCTAGCCCTGCATCAGTATTGTTTGATTCTGGAGCTATTAATTCCTTCATATCTGCATCATTCATAACTGAGTATAATATTGAGACTCAACCTCTAGTTAGAAAATTAAAAAACCTCACGGGCAATGGTGTAGTAGAAGTGAGTCGAATTTGTAGAAACTGTCCAATCAAAATGGGAGGAGCAAGCTTCCGAACTAGACTATTAGTCTTTCCCATGGACAACTATGATATAGTATTTGGAATGGATTGGTTAATAGCAACCTCAGCAATCATTGATTGTGGACAAGGAAAAGTTCAGTTTTCCTTACCTAGTAGGAAGTTGTATGAATTTGTGCCCAGAAGGAGTTTGACAAAGAGGAGTTAGAGAGGTTTGAACTTAGGAGTCTCATGAACCAAGTAATAGAGGAATGGCCAAGGGTTGTAGATGAGTTTAAGGATGTATTTCCTGATGAATTACCCGGATTGCCACCGGATAGGGCAGTTGAATTTAGCATTGATCTAATTCCTGGAGCAGCTCCAATTGCTAAGAAGATATACCCAATGAATAAGGAGGAACTAGCAGAATTAAATAAACAAATTAAGGAATTGCTAGCTAAGGAGTTTATCAGGCCTAGTGTTTCTCCGTGGGGAGCACATGTACTATTTGTAAAGAAAAAGGATAGAAGCCTGAGATTGGTAATAGATTATAGAGCACTGAATGAACTGACAATCAAGAACAAATATCCACTCCCTAGGATCGATGAATTATTCGACCAACTTGGAGGAGCAACTGTATTTTCCAAAATAGATCTCAGATCAGGCTATCATCAAGTGAAGATTAAGAAAGAAGACATACCAAAGACTGTTTTTAGAACTAGATATGGACATTATGAGTTCCAAGTCATGCCTTTTGGATTGACAAATGCTCCGGCCATATTCATGGATTTGATGAATAGAATATTCTATCAATATCTGGATAAATTTGTGATCGTATTCATTGATGACATATTGATCTACTCGAAGAATGATGAGGAGCACGAAGAACATTTGAGGATAGTACTTGAGACTCTACGACAGGAGAAGCTATATGGAAAGCTGAGTAAATGTGAATTTTGGTTAAAAAAATTCCTTTCTTGGGACACATAGTCAGTGGAGAAGGCATAACAGTAGATCCTAAGAAAATAGAAGCAGTTAAATCATGGCCTACTCCCAAGAATATAGCTGAAGTTCGAAGTTTCGTTGGTTTAGCTGGATACTATAGAAGATTTGTGGAGAACTTTTCCAGAATAGTTGAACCGCTTACTAGATTGACTCGGAAGAATGAGAAATTTGTTTGGACTGATAAATGTCAAGCGGCATTTGAGGAATTAAAGGAAAGACTTGTCACAGCACCAGTACTAGCTCTACCCTCAGGATCAGGAGGTTACTAGATTTACAGTGATGCTTCTGGTAAGGGTTTGGGCTGTGTACTGATGCAGCATGGAAGGGTTATCGCTTATGCTTCACGGCAGTTGAAGGTTCATGAGAGGAACTATCCAACACATGATCTGGAGTTAGCAGCTGTTGTGTTTGTACTGAAACTGTGGAGGCATTACTTGTATGGTGAACATATCAAGATTTACACAGATCATAAAAGTTTGAAATATGTGTTCACCCAAAAGGAGTTAAATATGAGGCAACGTAGATGGCTAGAGCTGCTTAAGGATTTTGATATGAAGTTGGAGTATCACCCAGGCAAGATGAACAGAGTGGCAGATGCTCTGAGTAGGAGGCCTGAGGCTTTCTTTATGAACACACCCAAGGAGATATTGGATTATCTCAGAAAGATGGGGATTGAAGTGATATGCCCAGTTGCAGATGGAATTTGGAAAAGTTTACAAGTTCAATAATCCTTAGTAGAGAGAAATAAGGAGGCACAGAAGAAGGATGTGAAGCTGCAAAAACTGTGGAGTCAAACTGAAGCTGGGGTACAAACTGGATTGACGAAGCATTCTGATGGATCCTTGAGATTCGGAAGTCGTTTGTGTGTACCCTTTGGAGAACTCCGGACTGAGCTAATGACTGAAGCACATAGTTCTCAGTACTCCATTCACCCTGGGAGTACGAAGATGTACCAGGATCTGAGACAAAAATTTTGGTGGCATGGAATGAAGCGGAAGATAGCTAAATTTGTCTCGAAATGTTTAGTGTGCCAACAAGTGAAAGCTGAGCACCAACGGACTGCTGGACTACTGCAACCACTACCAGTACCTGAATGGAAGTGGGAGCATATTACAATGGATTTTGTATCAGGACTCCCAAGAACACAGACGGGTAACAATGCCATCTGGGTAATAGTGGATAGGCTTACAAAGTCCGCGAGATTTCTACCATTCCGAGTTGGACAATCTACGGAGCATCTAGCAGATATGTACATGAGGGAAGTTGTTAGCCACTATAGGGTGCCGGTAAGTATCGTCTCAGACAGGGATACTCGGTTCACCTCCAAGTTTTGGAGAAGCTTGCAAGACAGTCTTGGCAGTCGCCTGAAGTTCAGTTCAGCATATCACCCACAAACTGATGGACAGTCAGAAAGGATGATACAAATTTTGGAAGACAAGTTGAGAGCGTGCTCTCTAGATTTCCAGGGATCATGGGATGACCATCTGCATCTGGTAGAATTCTCTTATAACAACAGTTATCAGGCCAGCATCAAGATGGCGCCATTTGAAGCAGTATATGGGAGGAAGTGCAGATCACCTATATGTTGGGGTGACGTCGGAGAACGACAACTTCTAGGGCCAGAGTTGGTCACTCAGACAGTAGACATAGTCAAGGCAATCAGAAGTCATCTTCAAGCTGCACAGGACAGGCACAAGATGTGGGCAGACAAGCATCGAAGAATCTTGAACTTCAAACCTGGTGATCATGTATTTCTGAAGATCTCACGAACTAAAGGAACCATCAGGTTTGGGACCAGAGGGAAGTTGAGCCCAAGGTATATAGGCTCATTCGACGTCCTGGATCGAGTTGGCGACGTGTCTTATCGATTGGCCTTGCCACCATCTCTCGAAGGAGTTCACGACGTCTTCCATGTATCTCAACTGCGGAAGTATGTGCCAGATCCCAGTCACATACTGGATCATTCGGAAATCACAGTTGGCCCAACTCTCCGCAATGAACAGAAGCCAGTAGAGATCCTGGATCGGAGATAGAAGATTCTTAAAAACAAGACCATCTCTCTAGTTCGAGTATCTTGGAACAAGGACTCACCGGAAGAATCTACTTGGGAAAGGGAAGATGAGATGCGGCAGCTGTACCCCTACCTCTTTGATGATTAAGGTACTTAGCAACCTATCCTTCTCTACCTCTTTTATCTTTAAATTCCGAGGACGGAATTTAATTAAGGTGGGTAGGGTGTCATAACCTAAATTTCCATTTTATTTTAGGTATTTTAATTATTTTCAACCATTCAAAAATTATTTTCCTATAATTATTTCTCAAAAAAAAATAGTGTAAATTAGTAAGTCAAATTTTCTTTCAAAACGTCCCTCATGCAAAATTTATTTTTGCATTTTTTTCATAGAAGGGTATGTGGCACCCATCCATAATGGGAAGGCCATGTGGCTAAACCCCCCCTCATGACTAAGCCCAAAGGGCAATTTAGTCATTCTTCATTCCATCCCTTCATTTTATTCAAGGGAGTAATGGAGAGAAAACCCATTCTTTCCCTTCTTCAAGTCCAGGTAATCTCTCCTCTCCCTCTCTTTCTATTCTTCTTAATTCTTCTTCTTCTTCCATTCTTTTTCCTTCTTCTTTTTTCCCTTTTATTGCTAATGTTGTGGCTGCTGCTTATGCCGCTATTACTGCTGCTGCGTTTGCTGCTTATGCCGCGGCTGCTGCGCGGTTGCTGCGCCGCCGCCCGGCCGGCCGGCCGACCGCACACCCCCCCCTTCTTCATCTTCTTATTCTTCTTCCTCTTCCTTTCTTCCAATTCCTTTCCTCTTTCCTTTTCAATTTCTTGCTAAATATTTCTAGGTTTTGTAATTTTAACCCAATTTCATTCTTGTGCCCTAGGATTCTGATTTTGGATTTTGAAAGAACTTTCCTCTAGGAAGCACTCTAAGAACTCAAGGCAAGTCCTCTTTCCTCTTTCCTCTTCCCTCTTTTCCCTTGAAAAATTTTTCCAAATTGATTTTTCCAAATTTTCTTGAATAAATATGGATTATATATATTCTGAAAATTATAGAATTCATGACAAAAATTTATTTTGAAAGATTGTAGCATGAATTAGGAAAGAATATATAACAATGGACACAACACCATGGATGAATATACATTTTGGACACAATATTGGGATACAATATGGACACAACATCATTTAAAATTTGGACATAAATTGTAGGACACAAATAATAAATGGACACTTTGCTTATATTATATATGTATACGTGTGAGTGTATGTGAAGATACATGAAACATAGGATACGTAGGAGTGAACCTAGTGGTTGATGCATATAGAAATATATATATATGTCCATACTAATTGTATCGAATTTATATTCTGATTTGTATGTCACTAACCATTTTCTTTTACTAGTTGCACAAAAAAAAATTATCCTTTAATTCAAATTGTATGTTACATATCTTTAGCTTGTCAACTCCTAGTTTTATTATTATAATATAAAGCCTTGATATCATTTATACATATACTTGAAGTACCTAGTCCAATTTTAAACAAGTTATTTAAGTACCTAGTAATTACAAGTATTTTTCTTAACATGTTCAATTCTGTCCAAATTTCTTTTTACTAATATTTGAGACATTTCCATCCCTACCTTGTTAAAACTAGTGTATTTTGGACACCGTATATATATATATATATATATATATAAGACATTAATATCGAGTTTAGGATTTACCATAGACTTTAAAACTCTTGGTAACCTTGTTATGATCAAATACTTGTTCACGAATCACAACAATTTGGTAATTGATCAAATATATATATAGGCCCTTATTCCTTATTTTGATTAGTATGTATATATGAGTCTTTAAAGGTCCTTACTCGATAATTTGGTTCACGTTCCATTAAATTCAGCATTTCAAATGAAATTTACACGTACAAACATGTGTTTGTAATAATTCTTAAGTCTCTAGATAGTTTTATGTTAGTTATAAGTTTATGTATAAGATTTTGGGCATTTTTACTCTCTACATATCGGATTTCGTCTCCTTCAAATAGTGTTTTAACAAACATTCCATTTCTTGAGAATATGTTTCCCTAATGACTAATGATTATCCTTGACTTGTGTTATTAGCAAATCACAAGTAGCTAGCAAACCTTGCCAAGTCTTGGGTAAGAAACTTTTAATTTATATATATGATCATATACATATATGCGTGTGTCCCGGTGTTGAGGGTTGCTCCACCGAAGGGGTCGGCGTACCCGTTTATATTTGCATGTTGCCGGTGTTGAGGGTTGCTCCACCGAAGGGGCCGGCGTGCCCATTTATTATTTCCTTGTATTTATATGTTCTGGAATATTTCCGGGTCAGTAAATACAAAGGAGACTCTGCCGAAATTTTTGAGAATTTCCAGAGTTAGTCTATTTTCCGACAATTCGGTCTTCTTGGAAATTTTTTACTCAAGTTCTAGACCATTTGAACCATCCATCTCCGACCTATAATATCGGAGGGATTCTTGGAATCATGTCCATTTGGACATCTTGGAATTTTACCTTGGTTCCAATATTTCTCGGACTACTTTAGTTTCGGAAAAGACGAAACTAATAATTGAAAGCGACTTGACTTCTAGGACTCCCGTTTGGGAGATAGTTTCTCTGAAGTCTAAATGTTTAGAATAGATTGCATGGGATTTTTGGGAGAGAAACCGTTGGATCACACCCGGCTGACTTCTTAGCAATATAATTTTTCATTTTCGTACTGATCAGTCCCTGATACGGTGTTCGTGCGGCCGTGCGAATATCCGGGGTGAGGCTTAGCTCACTTTCTTGATCGTAATTGGACATCCAAGCCCTGAGTTTCAGCTCAGCTATCCATTTGCACATTACCCTGAGTTTTCAGCTCAGAACACTTATCAATTCATTAGATATCCAGGTCCTGAGTTCGGCTCAGCTCTCTAATGAATAGGTTCGATATTCTTGGAAAAGTCCAAGTCATACGAACTTCTTGATTATAACACATGATGCAATGACTCGACCCAGATGATTCGGAAACCACTCATGATGTTATCTTGCTTGTAATCACATCAATATGTGATAGTACAGACGGCTGGAGAATCTAAGCACCAACCCGTTTTGTACGAGCCTGATCCCGGCAAATGGGGTTATTATTGAGATGCTAGGCGAGTATGTGTGATCCAGAAAGTTTCTCTAAATTACATTTAGGTCTAGAAAGATCTTGTCGTGTCCTTGTGACATTAATTGAGAATCACTTACTTTTGACTAATATCAAGGTATGAGTTAATTGCTCTAGATACTAAATCTTGTTCACTTGTCTTATTATTACGTATTCATACTTCTTCTTTGACTGAGGGCTTGCTCGTCGTATTGACGACCTAGTTTTATTCACTAGGAACTGAAGAAGATCAAGATGTGGATCAGACGTACACTGAGAATGATCTCTATGAATGATGTGGAACGGATGGAATGTAACTTCATTTTGAGAACATCTTCACTTATGTAAATTATGTGTTTGAAGACAATGAATCAATTATGTGTTGAAGACAATGAATCAATTTTGTATAATATGTGTTTTGGTGAATTCTAGACCAAGTATGTAATATTTCTGGATAAATGAATGTTATGTCATTTGTGGAATTCTGTGATTATGCCTTATATCTATGCCTATCCCGGACCTTACAGGCGACAATCGCAGGGTACAATTCGTAGCCTGGGGAGAAGTATCACGTGCCTCGTGTCATCCTGAGAACCGGGGCGTGACAGGAAGTTTTTCAGGAGGTTTCTTGCTTTGCTTGGGTCAATAACACTCACCTGGTTTCCCATGCAAACTATCTGCCTTTATTCTTATTTCTTGCTAATAATATTAACAAAGGACTTTATACGTTTCTTCAATTACAAATTTTCTAGCATTAGATCTTAACAGAAAAAGTAACATACAAAGACACATGCATTAATGATAATTGCAATGCTCATAGAAATGACATGTCGACAACCCTAATATTGAAAGCTATCATCGGTGGACTTCACCAATTTCTCTTCTTTCTTTTCAAATGGCAACTTTGTCGTACCCTAATTTGTTTCAAGAGTGTTTGATATAGAAATTTGGAAAATTCGAGACACAAGGACAAATCTTGTGTTCTTTTGCAGATATGTATAATATCATAAATGTTATGTTTTCAGTTCGTGATATTAAATTGAACAAAAAGGAAAGAAAAAAAACATAAAGCTGTCAATATATTCAAAAACTGATTGAATATGTCAGGCAGGGTCCAACCAAGTGTGTCTCACATGAATAGATGCGAACATCCTAGTGGGAAGAATGCCAGGTATCACAGATGGGAAGCTTGTGAGATCTTATGTTGCAGAAAATAAAAGTACAATCATTACATTCAATGGTTTAAAGTTGGTAAGGTTTTCAAATTAAATGCCTTGCATCACCAGTACCTAGTTCAATGCACTATAAAAGAAACTTGTAACTATCAGGGAATCAAGCTTACGAGCCCATCTGCTACATTATGGAACTATGGGAGAAAGTAACTAGGCAAACTCTTAAGAAAAGGAAGGATTTTGGAGGATGAATGTGTTTAGGCCAAGGAGGTCCATGGAAGCTTAAAGAGGAGAAGATCCCAGTAGAACTGTTTTAGTAGAGGTGTGTCATACAAGAATGTAGGCGGGATTTGACACTTCGCTTCACGTTGCATCGGAAATATTAACCTCCAAAGTCTGTAGACAAATTTATCTTCCTCAAAGAATGCTTACCATCCTTAAGATTCCCAAGTATCATCATGGAAAACAACCATTTAGAGACCAAGGCTCCAAAATAGTTCTTAACTGTAGATTGAGATCAAAGACATCAGAATGTTGAGATGTTTAGGGGCATCGAATTAGCTGGATCCAGTGAGGGGAACAACATCTAAACATTCTATAATTGATTCAAATTACCATTTGAGCACAGATATAAGCAAAGATTTGAAGGATGTGGATCAGTGTCAGAGAATGGTTGGTAAACTTCTGTATGTCACCGGGACAACTGACATACGCTGTCAATTTGAGTCAGTTCGTGCATGATTCCAAAAATACTCAGCTGGGACAGTGGAAAAAAAATCCTAAGATGCTTGGAGATACACCCTGCAACTTCTGTATTTGTCATTTGACTGGAAACGTAATTTGGACATTGTTCTGACTGTTGAGGAGTACAAATATGTACTTGTTGAGGAATGCACACCTAAGCCTGATGCTAACTCTAATGAAGAGGTCAAAGAGGCTTATAAGAAGTGAAAAAAGGCAGATGAGATGGCGCGGTGTTACATTCTGACATCTATGTCAAATGTACTGCAACATCAGCATCAGGCAATGGTCACAGCTTATGACATGATGTATAACCTCAAGGAACTCTTCGGACATCAGAGTAGAACAGCTAGGCAGTTTGCTATTAAATATTTGATGAACACAAAAATGGCTGAGGGTACACCAGTAAGGGATCATGTTCTCAAGATGATGGGTCATCTGAATGAGATGGAGATCCTTGGAGCTGAAATCGATGGAGAATCCCAGGTCGATATTATTCTCGGGACCGCCTAAAAGTTTTGACAATTTCTGTCTTAATTACAACATGAACAAAAGGTTGTATAGTTTGGCAGAACTTTCAAAAGAGCTACAGGATGCTGAATCTCTCTTTAGGCAACGTGGTCATGTTTTTGTTTCTAAAAGGCTTCTATTTCTAAGCCAAAAGGCGGTAAGAATAAGAATAACATTCAGAAACAGGCAAATTCAGCAAAGAAGGGCATGGGACCTCAAGGCACGGTGAAAAAGCCGAAAGGCAAATGTTTCAAGTGCAAAGGGTCAGGACATTGGAAGACTGATTGTCCACTTCTCAAACAAGGGAACAAAGAAGGTATATCTCATTTACTAATAGTTGAAACATGTTTAGCGGTGTTATCTATCGGCACCTGGTGTGTAGATACAGGAGCCACTAATCATGTCTGCAATATATTGCAGGAGTTCCAGGAAACCAGACGGCTCAGTGATGGAGAGATATGCTTGTTCATGGGTGATGCTACAAAAGTATCGGTCGTTGCATTAGGAGATATTACTTTATCTTTTGGTAGAAATAAGTCTTTGACATTGAGAGATTGTCTTTATGCACCTTCACTTAGAAGAAATTTAGTTTCTGTTTCTATGTTAGTTAAGGATGGATATTCAGTTTATTTTAATGACAATATTGTTATTAGAAAAAATAAACATTTTATCTATTCTGGTGCATTGGTTGATAATCTGTATGTCATTAATCCTATTTCGTCCACAATATAACTTATGAAAATGAATAATATGTCATCTAACTTAAATAAGAGAAAAGAACCTTCTTGTATGAACCAAACATATCTTTGGTACTTGCGATTGGGGCATATTAACCTAAGATGGATTCAAAGACTGGTTGAAGATGGACCTTTGAGTTCATTGGAAGTGGAGACACTACCAGTCTGCGAATCCTACTTGGAAGGTAAAATGACCAAAACACCTTTTACGGCAAAGGGGTATAGGGCCAAAGATGTGTTGGAATTGGTTCATTCTGATTTGTGTGGACCCATGACTATCCAAGCTAGAGATGGCTTTGAATATTTTGTCACATTTATTGACGATTATTCAAGGTATGGATACATTTATTTGATGCGACCTAAGTCTGAGTGCTTTGAGAAATTCAAAGAGTACAAGGCTGAAACGGAAAAACGTCATGAAAAATGTATCAAGTCATTACGATCAGATCGTGGTGGCGAGTACCTCTTTGGAGAGTTTAGGAATTATTTATCAGAGGCTGGGATTGCATCCCAATTGACTGCATCTGGAACGCCCCAGCAGAATGGTGTAGCCGAAAGAAGGAATAGAACTCTTAACGAGATGGTTAGATCAATGATGAGTTATTCGGATTTACCATATTCGTTTCGGGGATATGCCTTAGAGACTGCAGCTTATATTTTGAACTTGGTTCCTTCTAAGTCAATACCTCTTACTCCCACAGAGATGTGGATTGGACGTAAGCCTAGTCTGAAACATATTCGCATTTGGGGTAGTCCATCACATGTGTTGAATGGGAAAGCAGATAAGTTGGAATCTCGTACAGAAGTACGCTTGTTTGTAGTCTATCCAAGAGGAACGAAAGGAGGTTTATTTTATAGTCCTAAGGATCAGAAGGTCATTGTTAGCACCAATGTCCGATTCTTAGAGGAAGACTATGTGATGAACCATAAACCCACAAGTAGAGTTGTTCTAGAAGAACTGAGAGGTGAGACACCAAGTACTTCAGTACCAACAGTACAAGAGAATGAACCACAAATAACTGCACAACGTGTCAAAAATGTTACACCACAACCGATAGTGCCTCGTCGTAGTGGGAGGGTTGTGATACAACCTAATAGATATATGTTCTTGGGAGAGTCGTCAGACTTCGTCCCTGAGGAACAATATTATGATCCTTGTACCTACAATGAAGCACTCCAAGATAAAGATGCAGAGTCGTGGCAAAAAACAATGATATCTGAAATAGAATATATGGATTCTAATCAGGTCTGGGAGCTTGTAGAACCACCCGTTGGTGTAAAAGCCATTGGATGCAAGTGGGTCTATAAAAGAAAAAGAGGAGAAAAAGAGGATCAGACGGTAAGGTTGAAACCTTTAAAGCTCGGCTTGTAGCAAAAGGTTTTACTCAAAGAGAGGGTATCGATTATGAGGAAACATTTTCTCCAGTAGCCATGCTTAAGTCTATCTGGATTCTTTTATCTATTGCAGCTCATCTCGATTATGAGATTTGGCAAATGGATGTCAAGACAGCTTTCCTTAATGGAAGTCTTGAGGAAGACATCTATATGAAGCAACCAGACGGGTTCATTGAAAAGGGCCAAGAGCATCTTGTTTGTAAGCTCAAGAAGTCCATTTATGGACTTAAGCAAGCTTCCAGATCTTGAAACATATGTTTTGATCAGGTGATAAAATCCTATGGATTTGATCAATGCCAGGATGAATCATGTGTATACAGAAAGTGTGACGAAAACGTGGTGGTGTTCCTAGTGCTTTATGTGGATGGCATCTTGCTCATTGGAAACAATGTGAAGGTGTTATCTGATGTAAGGATATGGTTATCCAAACAATTTGATATGAAGGACTTGGAAGAAGTAGGTCACGTCCTTGGGATCAAAGTTCTACGAGATCACAAGAAAATGATGTTGGGCTTATCCCAAGCTTCCTATATCGATACTGTACTAACTCGTTTTAGTATGCAAAATTCTAAGAAAGGTTTCTTACCTTTTAGGCATGGAATTGCTCTTCAAAGGAGCAGTGTCCGAGGACACCTAAAGAGATAGAGAAACATGAAGGCAGTTCTTTATGCTTCAGCAGTAGGAAGCTTAATGTATGCAATTCTATGTACGAGACCAGACATCTGCTTTGCCGTAGGCATGGTCAGCAGATATCAGTCTAACCCAGGACAAGAGCACTGGACTGCCGTAAAACATATTTTGAAGTACCTGAAAAGGACTAAAGAGTATATGCTAGTTTACCAGACAGATAGTTTAGTTCCCTTGGGGTATACAGACTCAGATTTTCAGTCAGATAGGGATTCCAGGAAATCTACCTCAGGTTATGTGTTTACTTTGGGAGGTGGAGCCATTGTGTGGAGGAGTATCAAGCAAAAATGTATTGTTGATTCCACCATGGAAGCCGAGTATGTGGCAGCCTCTGAGGCAGCCAAAGAAGCGGTTTGGCTCAGAAACTTTCTGTTGGACTTGGATGTGGTACCTAATTTGCCTAAGTCTATTACACTTTATTGTGATAATAGTGGTGCAGTTGCAAACTCGAAAGAACCACTAGCCCATAAGACAGGTAAACACATTGAGCGCAAGTACCATCTGATACGAGATTTCGTAAAGAAAGAAAAAGTTGCTGTGATCAAGATAGCATCAGCTGACAATCTAGCTGATCCCTTTACAAAGAGCTTACCAGCTAAGGCTTTTGATAGTCATGTTGAGGGAATGGGAGTCAAATGTGTAGCAGCATGGCTTTAAGTATAAGTGGGAGATTTGTAACAGTATACTGAAAAGCAATACTTTGAGTATAAGTGGGAGATTGTTAGGGTTATATACTAAAAGCATCACTTTTGTAGTAACCTTATTTTCTTAAATTTTGAATGAGAATCATATGGACAAATGTTTGCATATTATATTTGTTGCAAGTGTTAATGCAAATGTCTGATATTCTATATTGTAAATAATATGGTGTGTGGTGTCACACAGAAGATCATATTATCAGTTCCCTATGGAGTATATAAATAATTCACAACCTAGATGGACTTGGACAATCTATAGGAAAGGTTGTAGTGTAATCTGGTATTAGTCTATCTTGACTATAGGTTTACACTAGTACACTTTGTGTGTATTGAACAGGACCACTTGAGGTTGTTCTCTTTGTACTGACTACATAAGAGAACAAACACCTATGTTATTATGGATGCTTGTGCTCTTAATCCGGATATAATAACAGACATGTATATGCAGTGTGCATTACTTTGACTCATGAAAGAGTGAGATTCATTATGGATCAACAACCTCTATGAATTGGATAATAACATTGTATGTATGATGGACTGTTGATTATAAATGGAATCCATGTCCCGATACATCGGGTTGATGATGTCCCCTTAAGGAGCTCATAAGGATTGTCATGTAAACCCTGCAGGTGGATTATATCCGACATGACAAATAAAGTTGAGCGATACTACTTAAGGATAAAAGATGTCGAATCAATATAGTTGTCAGTAACTTAATTTGATCGACGGACATACGATATCTTAACATGGGGAGCCAAACGAGCATATAATAAAAGGAGCCCACAAACATAATTTGGAATTAGGGAGGTAGTACAACAATAGCTCATTAGTGGACCGAGCTATTGTTAATGGGTCTGGATTGTGTGTTCGGGCTGAACACGGGATATCCAGATCCGTTTGGAGGCCTAACCCTAATTTCTCCTCATGGTCCCTGCCGTAGCCTATATATCCTCTATTCTCTGGCCGCCAAATGACTGATCAGAAATCTGAAGTTTTTTCTAAATTCGTGATTCACGTAAGGAGAGAAAGAGAGGGTTGCCAAGGAGAAGAAAAGGTTGGGAGATCGTCGCCCACACGACGTCCAACTCGAGAAAGGAATACGTGCAGAAGATCTTGGGGTCGTCCGTTCGAAATTGCCAAGAATTACTTGTCTTCTTTCCGCCGCAGGTATAATTCGTGAACCCTAGTTTCCGCCTATGAAGGGTTAGAACACGTATTAAATCTGTTTAACTTTCTATCGATCAATACGCACACCAAAGTAAGGGTCCTGGAAATCTCCAGTTCCATCAAGACCAACATCCTAGGAGTTATGCGCTGAGACAAACATCCGGTTCCTACAAACTGGAATTCCAGTTCTAAAGCCTCCATGTATGACTAGAAGCTCCAGGTGGTCTTCTGACTAAGTATATGTAACAATGGGTCAATACAAAACCAGAAGTATATTACAGTCGGGCTTGACAGCTACATATATAGTAGTGATGATTTGTGGAGACTTTAATTAAAAAAAAAAACACTAAGTTCTCTTCTTCCATCTTCTAGCACTACATTCTGAATTTCTAGATATGCTAACAAAAAAGGTATCAGAGATCTAAATTGGAGTTAACGAGATCAATTTGGTCCTTTATTGCATCTTCCATTTAAAATTTTGATGTGCTCATTGTTACTGCTTACTGATATATTAGTAAATAAGTTATTGCTTAGGTTTTACTTCAATTAGCGACTCACTAGTACTTTCATTAATTATCCATCTAGTCTTTAAAACCTTATCCCAGTTCTGACTTTCGTTAATGCTCCATTTTTGTCCCTACCACTTGTCACGAACAACATTTTTTCGCTCCATCGAGATAATGTTGCACAACATATAAGTCAATGGGTTTAGCTGGAAGCCTCTAGAATTTTTCAGAGTGTGGTGGAGTCTTCTTGAAATCTCTAGAAGCCTCCCTATCTTTCTAGAAGTTCTAGTCTTTCCATCATATAAATATCTTTGCCCTAGGACTTTCTTTTTCAAGAAGTTTCTTGTATAGGACTAGAAGTTACACGTAAGACCATTCGGGTCCAATAAATAAGTGGAAGGCTCATTTGCTCATCACCATCCAAGTAGTTGTAAACCCTCTAGTATAGTAAATTTTTAAACATTAAAATATCTCTAGTTTGCTCCACATTTTCTTATTCTTGCCTTAGTGATCTAGCTAAGCATTTGGGGAAGGCTTGCACGGGTATTCGAGGAAGAAGTTCGTGTGCCGCATGGAGCGAGGTGTAGACAAGAAAGCTAAGTCCATGACAAGTGGTATCAGAGCGAAGGTCGGTTGGTGTCATATCAACATCTGAGAACGTCCAAGAGAAGGAGAGGAACGCCAAGACCAATCAAGGAGCCTACGACTGAGTGTACCCTTGTCGATCTTACAGAATGCTTCGAGATTTTGGAGAGATTCGAGGGGCACAGGGATGCGCATGGGCTACATGGAGCAAAGCAACAAGAGACTAGAAGACTAGAGGAGTTCTACGATGGGCTGGAGAGTGGCATCACTTCGTCCATAATAATATTTCGGGAGCAAATCCAAGATTTCTGATCCGCACTTGAGGAGGAGGTCAGGCAAATTATACGGAGATTGAGGACTTGTACGGAAAGGTCTGAGGTTACGAAAAGCTGAAGACCGTGATCGAGAGTTACGGAGAACTCAAGATCAAAGTTGTCATTTTGATGAAGGTCGTTGCGAATGGTGGACCTTCGAGTAGGAAGGCACCGAAAAGAAAGATCCATGAGCCAAAACCCTTCAGTGGGCTGCGAGATGCCAAAAAAGTTGAAAACTTCTTGTGGAACGTAGAACGATATTTAAAGGTGTTACACATCAAGATGATGCCGATAAGATAAATATTAATTCACTCTACTTTACAGATGAAGTTATGTTATGGTGGTATCGTAGGTGCATGGAAATAGAGAAGGATTTGTGCTCGATTTAGACTTGGGGATCTCAAGAAAGAGACCAAGTCTCACTTCTACCCGGAGAACGTGGAGTTCATAGCAAGACGAAGCTTGCGGCAAGCGTTCACACGTTTGATGCGATATCTAGCATGGATGAGAAGGATCGTTTGTTCTTCTTCCTCGATGGACTTCAACCGTGTCGCTTACTCAACGTCGTTAAGGCCAAGTCGTCGTGTCGAAAACTCGAGCAGGGAGCTCATGTACCTTGACATGAGGATCAATAGTATGAACACACGGCGTTGGTTGATACAGACGTCACTCATAACTTCATCTTGGACGCGAAAGTCCGTCGCTTAGGTCTATTGTTGGATGATTCAACAAGGATGAAGGCGGTCAATTCGGAGGCACGTCGCGTGCGAGGGTAGCCAAGGAAGTTCGTGTAGAGGTGGGACAACGATCAGGTGCTGCCAATTTTACCGCTAGGTCATTGGACAACTTTTAGATGATAACTTGGCATGAATTTCCTAATCGCAACGAAAGCAGTTCCAATGTCACTGAGTTGCCGGCTTTATAGAGGTCGTCGTGCATTGTGAGAGTTTGCACGAGGTGAGCCATCAAAAGAAAAAGCTATCTATGACATTCAGCTCAAAGAAGATAGCAAAAGGGAGACGGCTTACTTGCCGATGCTCGAGATAAAAGGAAGATTTTGAGGAGGAAGACCTTCCAAGCGAGACCAAGGTGTTGCAAAGGAGTGTCCTAATGAGTCACTTCCGCGAAGGGAGGTGGGTCGTGTAATGCCCCGCTCCGCACAGTACATTATGACGGCTAGTTGGTTCAAGGAAACCTTGTCGAACTTGGAGTTATGCGGAGGGATCGCTCAAAGGCTATGAGATCGCGGCTGGAAGTCATCTTGATAATGTGAGTAGTGTGGGTCCTTCGAAGATCATTTAGCTTCATACTTAATAAAAAGAATTATATGTTATACTTGCATGTTGTGTTGCAAATGATATCCAGCATAAAACCCAGAAAGATAATAAAAATTAATTAATCACATGCATAGTAAACTATTGTGTATTTAATGATGAATTGTGTATTATTGTGACAATGTCGGACAGGTGAAGCAAAGTCCCAAGATTTTGGCAGTAAGTATATCGAGCTACGACTCGAAGAATATCATGATAAGCTCCAAGAATTGGGCAATGAATATATCGAGCTACGGCTCGAAGGATGTATGGTAACAAAGATGCAGGAAGGATGAGTAATCATATTCTATTAACTTGTGTTGTTGTAGAATGTTAATTACAATAAGACTCCGGATTGTACAAGATAAGACCCCGGATTGTACAAGATAAGACCCTAGATTGGGCAAGATAAGACTCTGGATTGGACAAGATAAGACCCTGGATTGGGCAGTTGGTATTGCGAGCTACGGCTTGAGACAAATATGGGAAAATAAATGAGAACTATGGCGTGTTTACTTTAGTTTCCATTATCATACATTATATGTTTTCTTTATAATTATAGCTAAGTTGTATATACCTGCATGGTCATGGACAACTTGTGCACAAGATTTCTCGAACGATACTCTGGGACCACAAATCTGATTCGGCCTAGATAGGAACAATAGTGCTGAAGTAGTAGCACAGTGTCGAAATAGTAGCACGGTGATTCGAAAACCTTCCGGATATGCTAGCTATCTGTCGTTGAAAGAGAGCCGTCTAACCACATAGTCCAAGATGGCGTGTAGTCAGTACCCGCATATAGACAGGCTGCATGCTAACAATTTCTTATGCAGACAGAGTAAGTTATTACCCATTTACGAGGAAGG
This sequence comes from Iris pallida, assembly GCA_029216955.1. Lineage (NCBI taxonomy): Eukaryota > Viridiplantae > Streptophyta > Magnoliopsida > Asparagales > Iridaceae > Iris > Iris pallida. The sequence goes on from JANAVB010025797.1 coordinate 1,307,261, forward strand.
ACAATCAACTGCTGGTAAGAATCACAGAAATGGTGAGAAATATGTTTTTCCTAATAATGCCTTATGCAGGCAGAATAAGTATTACTCATTTACAAGAAAGGTTAAACGATCGTGGATAAGAATCACCAAAGGGTGATAACATATGCCTTTTACATTCTGATGGTTATGAATAACATATATGCTTTACATTCTTGTCAAATATGAACTATTAATTGACCCTAAGACAACATAGAAAGACTAATTCTAAAAATGTTACTATCACAAGATTACTTAGTGTTTTCTTAGGTGAGTTAGGCAAGCACCATTCACCAGTACACGATAAAGTATTGACCCACGTTTGTGGACATCTACAGGTGTTCGTGTGTGGGGTAATCGCTTGGCCAATGTTGTGGCATCGATGACCAACGTTTGTAGGGTAATCGCTTGACCAACGTTTGTGGACATCTACAGGTGTTCGTGTGTAGGGTAATCGCTTGACCAATGTTGTGGCATCAATGAACCGGATGAGCCTGCAGAAGCTCTTCTATATAGATGTTGTCTTCTGCTATAAAGGACATATGATGTATGGAACATAATAAGTTTGTTGTACTGGTGTGCAAGGTTGTAAAAAGTGCTAGGCGCTAGTCAGGTAGGCACCCGCCGCCTAGGCAGACATGCGGACGCCTAGATCTAGGTGGTTCAAAAATAAATAAATAAAATCCAAAAATCTACTGAAATTTGCAGAAAAATCTACAAAACCCCAAAACATGCATAGTCAGGTGTCGGGGGGTCTAGACGGGCGCCTAGGCGGGCATCGGGCGGACACCAGGCACCTAGTGCCTAGGCGGCCGCCTAGACCGCCTTTTAGAACAGTGCTAGTATATTATAATTCAACTTAGCAAATCCAGTGAGTTGTAAACCAAGTCGACGAGTTCATTGTAAACCAAGATGACAAGTATTTCAGTTAGCTATTAAGAGCCCTTTGTATTCTATTGTAAGCTTTGTATTCTGTTGTGAGTCTTGTACTTCGTTGCAAATATCAATAAAAGAGCACATTTCCTTATATTATATTGTGACTTCAATATATATGCTTAGTTCTGCTACAATGTTGTTGTTTTCTGAAAAATATCATTCACAGTATTCGTTTTGCCTTGTACAAGTGCAATCTAGACTTGTACGACATCACGTTCGGTAACTACTTTTCGATTCTCCGGAATCGGGACATGACAGATCGTACTACCAAACTGGACACGAGTAAAAAGAAGCATATTGCAGACTACGAGGAGGCAGAGGCGACAAGGATACGTGTATGAAAGTAGGGTAGCTCATCCAAGGAGTCGCTCAAGGATCGTGGAAGGCATTTAGGTCGATAGAGTTGTAATCGGACTCGTATGCACAGAGATTTGGTGTGCACTCACGAGATAATGTAGATCGGCGACCTGAGAGTCCGCTCAAGCCTTTCTGTGTCAAGGAGGGTACAGACTATGGTGAAAGATGATGTGGCTTACCAGATTGTTTTCGATCTTAAGGAGAAGATGGACAAGTCCGGAAAGGGTTGCACGAGAAGGACAAAGAAAGAACGACACGCGACGACCGTCTACGGGAGTAGAAGCCGTTTGGAGACTTAGTGCACCTATCGACGAGGGCTTCAAGAAACATATGGAAAGAATGTCACGCACGAAATTTTATGCTCCATCAAGATAATGTTGCACAACATATCAAGTCGAGGGGTTTAGCTGGAAGGCTCTAGAATTATCCAGAGTGTGGTGGAGTCTTCTTGAAATCTCTAGAAGCCTCCCTATCTTTCTAGAAGTTCTAGAATTTCACATCATGTAAATATCTTAGGACTAGAACTTTCTTTTTCTAGAAGTTTCTTTTTTAGAAGTTTATTGTAAGATCCTTGAGGCCCTATAAATAAATGGGAGGCTCATTTTCTCCTGACCTCCCGGGTAGTTGTACCCTCTCTAGTATAGTGATGTTTTCAACATTTCAATCTCTCTATTTTGCACCACATTTTCTCATTCTCGTCTTAGCGATCTAGCTAAGCATTTAGGGAAGGCTTCTCGGATATTCAATGAGGAAGTTCGAGCGCCGCACGGAGCAAGGTGTAGACAAAAATACCAAGTCCGTGACACACTGCACCTAAAATCCAGGGTTGTGGTGAAGGGTTAAGGGTCATATATTGATATCATTCTAAAATGTCGTCTAAGGTTGAATGCCCATTTGGACGGCAAGCTGTATTCGCGCAGCGGTATATGTTTTGTAAATTTGCTTAAAAGGTGTGCAGTTATATTTGAACCTAAGTTGTTCAGATACCATGTTAGAGTCCTGACACTTCTGTAAATATTGAGAGCTAGAGATGCATATTATTCTACCAGTTTGCTATGTCCAGTCCTCTTCTAAGCCCCTTCCTATACAAATAACTGCCGTCTGTGGCATGGACTATCCGTCTTGGGAGGCGTGACATGTTTTGGGTACTAGGTGGACTCTTAGACACTGTGTGGGCATGTCTAAGTCAGGTCAGTCTCGACTCAGAATACATATGTCAATTTAATTCCTGATTTCTAGTTAATTGCTTAAGTAGATCATGTAATTGCTTTATCTATAATTACTTGGTGTTTAGTCTAGAACCAGTTAGGGCATCATGATTGTATAATCCTTTCTAAATTTATTTTCCAACATTATATATCAATATTTAGTTCTCGTTTAGTTTTAATTTTAAAAAACTCTCAATGTTGCGTAGGTTCCCATTTAAGCCCCTCTTATGCCCCTGATGCGCTAGGACTCATCTCAGCCGCCTAGCAGAGGCTTCCATGTTCACAAAATTGCTTCTAATGTTCTATTATTTTCTTTTGTTAACTAACAACCAGGAAAGAGAAAGAAATTGATCTAGAACACCGCAGTCAGGCAGGAAAACATTATGATAAAGATATGCATGAAACTGACTCTTATGCAATCATTGATTTTTCTTTAGTTTAAATTCATTTGTAAAATCAGTGATGAATGTTTCTGTCTCGTATCTTTCATCAAAATTTGTCTTCTAATATGAAAAATCATAATGGGTCTTAAAATCCACAATCTGATATAAACACCACGAAGAACAAGATAGACATCTTAAAAAAGGGGATATGAGCCTATATATATATATATATATATATATATATATATATATATATATATAGGTCCGGATCGGGAGCCCCAACCGCGGAGCCCCACGGGAGCCCCGTCGCCCTCGACCGTTGGATACCCGATCCGATGGTGCGGGTATATATATATATATATATATATATATATATATATATATATATAAAGTATTTTTTGTGTTGTTTCTTAGTAGTTTTGAAATTGAATAAAATAGTAGTCACCCTTGCCGATTTGTTTACCTGCAATAGATAAGTTTTCTTCTTTTACATGCTTATGCATCCTTTTTATACTTTTACACCCTTGAGAATTGGTCTTTTCGTACAATTTTCTTTGCCGAATTGACTGATAAAGAGACCCACAATATATATATATATATATATATATATATATATATATATATATATATATATAAAGTATTTTTTGTGTTGTTTCTTAGTATATATATATATATATATATATATATATATATATATATATATATATATATATATAAAAAGTATTTTTTGTGTTGTTTCTTAGTATATATATATATATATATATATATATATATATATATATATATAAAGTATTTTTTGTGTTGTTTCTTAGTATATATATATATATATATATATATATATATATATATATATATATATATATATATAAAGTATTTTTTGTGTTGTTTCTTAGTAGTTTTGAAATTGAATAAAATAGTAGTCACCCTTGCCGATTTGTTTACCTGCAATAAATAAGTTTTCTTCTTTTACATGCTTATGCATCCTTTTTATGCTTTTACACCCTTGAGAATTGGTCTTTTTCGTACAATTTTCTTTGCCGAATTGACTGATAAAGAGACCCACAATGTCGGTACCGGTGGGTCTCGAATGGGAACATGCCAAACCGTATCGGTATCAGCCGAATCAGATCGGTTTTGGTCATATCGGATCGATATTGGCCGATACGGCAAAGTACGACATAAAATCAATACCAAAAGAATGTTGAGCTCTATAGATGAAACTAAAAATAAAAGTATAAAAATTGTCACAAAAGCTACAAATATAAGATATTTAAGCTCACCGAGAAATGAGGACGAAATAATGAATGAGGTGCAATCAACAGCAACCGGACATATGTTTCAACCATAGCAATGCTAGGAACAACCTGCAATGTGTTAAACCATCAAATAAAGATCCTCGGTTACCCAGATTACCTGCAATTCACACCAAATTAAGCACACACAAAAAGGAAAAGAAGAACAATACAAAGATCAAAGACAACCAGAACAGCCAGTTAAACCTAATTTTATACCAATTTACAATAAACCTAACAACATAAGTATTGAAGCCCCATGCATGGTCGTAATTATGATATGCAAAATTGGAACGTGGCACGCATTATCGTTTGAGAAAGTAGTTGTGCATATATCCTCTAAGGACCTCAAAAATGGGTGGAAAATAATTGCCTCATTGGATCCATAAAACAGCAGTCAGAGAAACGTATAATAGGTAAAAAGTCAAGCAATTTGTGAAACTTCTACTAAATGAAGGATATGCTCCGGACTCGTGTTTACATTTTTCTTTACAGTCCAGGCACCAAAATGGCAACTTGTAGTTGATAGTCTCAATTTGTGTCATATAGAAACAAAAAAGAAAGAAAATTTCCAGTTTGCCAACTATTCTAGTTCTACAAGAATGAGATACAAGGTTTAGCATATAATTCTGAAAATCCCACATTGCTGTAACAAGTTTGAGGAATTTACTGGCTACTTTGCCTACTAATTCATTACTTGAAAACTATTTAAACGTCTAGACTGAATTCTCAAACAAGAGGTATCCACTGACAGGATGGAACATCAAGTAAATATTGCTCCCAACGAATTTATATTAATTCTTTCGTGTAATTTACTTTTAATCTCATTATTAGCCGACCAATAACAATAAGAATCTTAGGAATTCGTGTCCTTCCACAGAATCAAACTAAAATTATCATGCAATAGACAAGTAACAACAGGCATGCATGTAAGACATGATTTCATGGTTTTTGGTAATTTTCCCTACGCATTGACTAATATAGAAGTTCATGCTATCCCTGACCAAATTAAACGAACACCCCTTATTACTTCTAAATCAAATTTGGTTTGCCGAGAAAAGACCATTCAATCAAATGCTAGAGAACTTACCTGGCCAAGAAATATGGCTTCTTCAAATTGATAAGCCAGTTTCAAACATAAGTTTACAGATAACCCAGAAAGTAATGTCATAGAGAGTGGGTAGGTTTCACGCATCATCATCATTTTATCGTTATTTGGTCCTTGTAGAATTTCTGTAACTCCGCCCGAGGTAAACCAGTTCATAATTGCTTCACAAGCTGGTTGTGCCATGGTATATGAAAGGACCCAGAACATTCCCATTGATCTATCATCCAAGTTCATGAAATCCATTACTCTCTCTCCTGAAACAATTTAACTTTCAGAAATAACTTAAAAGTTCTAAAATTTTGGAACGAACATTTCACAAACAAAGAAAGAAAGTGTCACCTAATATATGCAATGGCTTGTGATGCAAATTAGGGCTTCATCAGAGGCTAATAGAACAAATATATTGGTACAGATACATCGGACATTCACTTACAGAGGAATGACATTTCCAATTAACCTAAGTTTTAAAAAAAAACGTGAAGCAAATGTAATATACCTCAATGGTCACAATACAACAAGAACAAAGCATTTATCCAAATTTTGGGGGTCAGCAATTTAATTTGAACACTCATAATATAACTAAGAGAGGTGTGTGCATAGCATACTTCGTTTAGAATACTATGAGATAGCAATAAGGAGGATAGTTCAGTATTAACCATAATATGCAGTACCAAGTCTTTCCATCAAACGTTATAGTAATTATAAATAATATTACTAGTCTAAGGCAAGCTAAGGTGGCAGAAAGGTACAGTTACAGAGAATAAATGTTGGAATACATCAATGATTAATGCACATATTTTAAGAATCAATACAAAAGTATAGTTCGAAGAAAAACTTTGTACTGGTCCTTGTAACTGTTAATAATCTGGTGCGAGTCCCTAAGTATCGTCATTTGCTTTTTTAGTCCACCAGATCAGCAAGACCGGTAGTTATAACTTACAAGTCCCCCAAGAGGAGAATATCCCGTCAACTTATAACTCTTAAACGGTAAAAAGAATTCTGATCAAGCCCCCTCTTAACCCCTTCGTGATCCTGTCAAACCTACAACAGCTGGTGCACCATGAACTCTGACTCGAGCTGGCACCCTTGTCCTTCCCCTCCACCCCTCCTGTATCTCATCCCTCTTCCGATCATCTCTCACCAGGACAACGAGCTCTGTTGGCAAGTTTGAAGCTGGCTTGGTCTACCTGGTGTAGTGAGTTCGTCGGTGCATGCTAGCTCCAGTGACAAGTTCTTCGATGCAATCTCGCTGCAGCAGCGAGTTCAGTGCTGACATGAGCTTGTGGTCATATGAAGTTTGTTAGGCTAAGATGGATGACTGAGGAGGGAGGAGCAAGAGGGGTAAAAAAGGATAAGAGTGGTGTCGGCAGCCTTGGAGACGAATTTGGTGGTGGTGCCAATAGTTGCAGGTCTGACAGTGGGAAACAACACGAACTTGTCGTGTGGAGTCTGCTGGGG